>MU225517.1:1111413-1122923 GCA_018584345.1 Thuja plicata | reverse complement strand
AAATAAAACCATTATCAATCATACATAATCAGTCATCACATTTACAACAAAAAATACAATACAACGAGGTCACACTCTCTTACTAGAGTCGACCTTGGCTTTACGGATTGCACTTGGTCCTATCTTGCCTCCCTGAATTAAACCATGGCCATATCCCTGCATGCTCAAACTCGATGTCAGTATATCATGAAAACAAACTTATATTAATAAACATTTCAACGTAAGATGATAGCATCTTCTAAACAATATACACGTGTATTCATCTACATCATATAACATTACATATTTGCATAAGCAAGTGTTAACATCATATTCTAGAACCATGATTTCATTAATGAACATAATATCAAAGATAACATAACAAAGCTGTATGCATATATCATGAACAATCAAGGTATCAAAATAAGCATGTGTATAGATATAAAGAGTATGGTAACTATGATCATCAACAAAACCTGTAACAAGCTACTCATAAGGTCCAAAAGACGGCATGCATAAATCATAATGTCAATACTCAAAATATCATCCTGATGAGTCAAGTGTCAAAATGGAAGTCAAACTAGGACAGGTCAGGGCAGGACCTCACAAATAGTCAGTTGCTTCTTTATTGTCTTCATCTCCTCACTTAGCGATATCTCCATACTCACCCCATGGTCCTCTTTTCTTTTATGATCCATTCTCTATTTATTCTTGATATCAAATCCTACCAATTCAGGATCCATTCTCTATTTCTTCTTATTCTTGTTTTTAGCATTCAAAATTAGCTACTCAATTTGATCCTCATCTCCCTCGTCATCATTATTTTTCTCCTTCTTTTCATCTCCCTCTTTTTCTTCTCCCTCTATTTCCATATCTTGGTTCCCAGCATCATTACCCTTGCTCTCATCATCATCAGTCATAGACATTTCCTCCTTGTTAGTCTAAGAATCCTCCTTACTCAACTGTTCATCTTTATCCCTAACCAGAGTCTCATCATTTTTCTCTTGAGCTTCCTCTTTGATCATAGGCATTTCCTCCTTTTCCTCTATCTGAGTCTCATCATCATTACCCTAACAATCTAGGGTTTGGTCATCAATCACTTCCCGCCTTTCAAGATTCACCTTCTTTTTCGTTCTTACCCTTTTCTTCAAACTCTATTTTTTATTTTCCAGCTTATATTGCCTAACATTCCCTTTAGACCATTTGGGGATAGGCTCCGAGATATGATTTTGAGCATATTCTGAGATTAATAGAATAAGCCCCACATGGAGCACTGGGTTACTCACTTTTTTCCTATGCTCCATCACACTATTATGCAGTGAACTCAAAAGATAAAAAGGAAATGAAACCTTTTTATTGTGCCTAAAATGATTCGCTAGAACAAATGAAGGTTATAAATTTTGGAGTATTTGTCATATAGTGTTAAATACTCGATCATCACTCTAAGAATATCTTCCCAGTGAGACTTAATTTTTTTAATATCCATGTAATCCCCCCTCCCTTTTCTCAAAAGGGCTTCTTCTTCTTCAGTTTTCAGAAATATTTTGAAGGATTAAGTCCCAACCCTCTTATCGTCCCTATAATATTTCATACCTTCGCAAGAAAGGCCCGTGATTTCTGAGATAATGCTCATAGTTAAAGTCAAGGACTTTCCCCACATGTTTACCTTCCCATTCTTCCATCCATCTGTAAATTTTTTTGTTATCTCCATATCCCATCCATGAAGCTTCTCCAAATACTAGGAAATGCCACCCTTCTTCAGCTTCTTCCATACTTTCTTCTTCTATTTCCACTTTGTACAATCTATCGGCTCCTCCCTCTTCAGACCACCCCCATAATTCTCAAAGATTTCTGAGAATGTAGAAAATTAAAAGTCTGGAACACAATACACTAGAAGGCGCTACTTTTGTGATTATTTAGTTTCAAAATACTCATTAAAACCCATAATCTATGCAGAGTCACAATCTTCATTAATCCTACATCCCTCGACTGACAGCTAACATGACACTTCATCATAAGTGATGGCTTCATCATTAATCATTTTTATTAATCATGCCTTCAATATGGTTAATCTTATCCTACCTAATAAGACATACAATCTCCATATTGAGATCCACTTCCCCTCTCCATGATTGGATGATGTCAGTTTGAACCCCCACATTAGCTAAGCCATCCGTTAGCTTCTTACCTTCCCTGAAAACATGGGTTATATGATAATCTTTAAAACGGAGCATAAGTGATTTAATTTTTTCTATGATGTGGCTAATGGTCCATGAAGCTTCATGATTGACCTTTATATAGTTTATTATGTTAAGAGAGTCTCTCTCTAGCCAAAAATTAGATAAACCCATATCTTTAGCCAACATGACAACATGAAGGGTTTCCATGGCTTCAACAACATGATTAGTTTGAACTCTCAAAGGGGCAGCAACAACTCCTACACAATTACCAGCAGAGTCTCTTATAATACCTCCCACTCCATCTTTTCCCGGATTCCCTTTAGCTGCCACATCAAAATTACCTTTGACCCAACCACTTAGAGGAGCAACCCATTTAGTGTTTTCCCTCAAGTTCAAATCATTGTCTTTCTACTTCTAATAAAATTCTTGTTAAGAATATCATTAATACACTGAGTTTTCTTACAAGGGGAATCACTAGGAAGCTGACTTTTAAAATTTTCCAACAAACTTCTGCAAATAATATTGGCCACAATTTGATAGGATGAGATTTTTTCTCTGAATATTCTATTGTTTTGTTCCTTCCAGATTCTCCAAGTGAAGTGGGGTGGAACCATGCTCCAAAGGTCTTTGACTTCTTTACCATTAAGGGGGAAATGCCACTGTTTAACCATATCTTGGAAGTTATTAGGTTTAACCCAATCCAAATTGAAGAAATTCAAAATAGAATTCCACACTTTACAAGTGTAATTACAATGAATCATAAGATGGTGACAATTTTCAGCTTCAAAGAAGCAAAGAATACATCTGTTAGGCATACTAAAACCCCTTTTACAAAGATTGTCCACTGTAAGAATTTTATTCTGAACAAGGAGCCAAAAGAACATATTCATTTTAGGAATAAGTTTGTTATTCCATACTTGATAGCTCAAAGAGTGATCTTCCTTCAGGAAGAGAAGGGCAAAAGCAGAAGTGAGAGAAAATTTTCTATTAGTCTTTGGACACCATATCAAAGTGTCATGTTCATTTTCTCTAGCAAACCAGGGTATAATATACTTATTGATCAGATGGAGGGAAACATCAAAGGAGCTAAGGTCCACCCATTTATCATTGATCCAGTAATTAGAAACCATCTCTCCAACAATTTATTTATATTCCAAAATCACTGGCATCCATTCCTGCTTCTCACTAAGAGCTTCTTCCTTCATCTATTTATCAGTCCAAAAGTTTATCCTACAACCATTTCCCATCTTCCATCTTATCCCTTTTCTGATTAGATCCCTTCCTTTCCTATAAATATTCCAAATGAAGGATCCATTGATGTCCAAAGGGTTCCTTAGCACTTCCTCCAAAGAAGTTAAATGATACTTTCTCTTGATGATGGAAGTCCATTCCTTCTCCTCTTCAAAGATTCTCTGACACTATTTTTCCACCAAAAGCCTTATTACTATTTTTAATACTTCTGATGCCAAGCCCTCCTAATCTCTTAAGTTTACACACCACCTCCCAGGCCACAAGGCTTAACCTCTTCTTCTCTTCCACTCCTAACCAAAGAAATATTTTTTGAATTTTTTTAGTCAAGTCTGCATACTTCTGAGGAATTTTAAAGAGACTAAGTGCATAGACTGGAAGATTTTGGAGAGTAGATTTCAAAAGCTGAACTTTTCCAGCTTGACTAAGAGTAGGTCCTTTCTATCCAACCTGATTATTGTGAAAATGGTCAAGGATACCATTCCGAAAGGAATCATCTAGTTTGTGGCATAGAGGGAGACCCAAATAGGTAGAGGGGAGATTTCCTATCTTGCAACCCAAAATAGAAGAGATCTTCCTTTACCTTTCTTCAGGAGTATTGCAGAAGAAAAGAGAACTCTTCTCCAAGTTAATTGATTGACCTAAGGCATTTGTATAAATGTTAAGGGCCTTTTTCATATTCCTTTCTTACTTAATAGAGGCTTCCCCCATAATAATAGTATCCACAAATTGTTCATGGGAGCACTTATGTAGGGCAGAGGAAGGTTGGAGACCAAAAATCTGCCCTGACAAGACCAAACTATTGATGAATCTTCTGAGGCTTTCCACCATTATAGCAAAGAGAATGGGAGAGATGGGATCACCTTGTCTTGGACCTCTTTTAGGGTGGAAGAAAATGGAAGAACCCCCATTAACAAGCACCAAAGAGGACACCATAGTCAGAAATTGTATTATAAATCTTATCACATCTTTGTCAAAGCCAAAAGAACATATGATATTTGACAGGAAAGACCAATCCACTCTATCATAGGCTTTAGACAAGTCCAATTTCATTAAGAATTTCTATTTTTTAGAAGCATGAAGGGAATGAATATTCTCATGCACCACCATAATAGAGTCTAGAATTTATCTTCCAAGAACAAAACCATTCTGTTGAGGAGAGATAAGATTAGGATATAATCTCAGAATTCTAGAGGTCATGACTTTTGAGATGATTTTATAAAGGGATTTGCATAGACCTATAGGTCTAAATCCATCAACCATATCCACTCTAGGTTTTTTTGGAATGAGAGCTATAGAAGTTGAATTAAGTTCCTTGAGGATAGATTTAGTTCCAAAGAATTCTTTAACTGTTGAACAAACATTTTTCCCAGCAATGCACCAAAACTGCTGGAAGAAAAACATCTGAAACCCATCCAGACTTGGAGATTTCTCTCCTTCAAAAGAAAAAAAGGCCTTCTTAATTTCTATATCTGAGGGGATAGATTTTAGGAGAACATTATTAGAATGGTCCAATTTGCAAGGAATTGAGGAAAGTAATTTCCTTTGGTCTTCTAAGTTAAGATTTTGATCTTTAGATAATAAAGATGCAAAATACGCCAAGATTTATTCCCTTATATCTTCTTCTTTGGTAATTTTACCATTGATAGAAGACAAGGAATGGATTTTGTTTATTGCCTTATGTTTAAGAGAAATGAGATGGAAAAATCTAGTATATTTGTCTCCTACTTTTAACCAAAGAGATCTGGATCTCTTTCTCCAGAAAGTCTCCTCTTTAGCTATGATATTATGAAAGTCAGCAAGGGAAACATTCTCTTGGGTTCTCAGATTTTTAGATAAACAAGACCTTCGAGTTTCCTCCTGGATTTCTTTCAGTTCCATTTGGATTTGTTTTGGATTAGAAGATGTCTACATAGATGTTCTTATTCCAAATTTTAACATTATCTTTCACATTAGCCAATTTCTTCACCACTTTAAACATAGTTGTACCTTCCACATTAATGCTCTACTAGTCCCTAATTTTATTTTCTAGGTCAAGATGATCTAGCCACATATTCTCAAATCTAAAAGGAGAATTTATTTTTCCTATTAAATGAAGAACATTAAAGGAAATAGGGAAATGATCTGAGCCAATTCTGGTAAGGGAAGAAAGGGCACAAAAGAACTTAGTATACCATTTTGGATGAATCAACACCCTATCCAGCTTAACTTGAATGAGATCTGCTCCCACCCTACAGTCAAACAAAGTATAGTTTATCCCTTCTAGATCAACATCTAGAAATCCTTCATTTATTATGAAGTCCATAAGATCAACTCTACTTTCCGCTTGAGATAAATTTCCTCCCTTTTTATCTTCCTTCTTTAATGGGGTATTAAAGTCTCCCATTATGAGAAAGTTGTTATCCTGAATACCTTCCATCTGATCATGCAATTTCTTCTAGAGCTTAAGTTTACCAATTTTAGTGTTTGGAGCATAAACATTAATTAATGTCCAAGTAAAGTTGTCCTTTAAACTCTAGAATTTAGCAGCAATGAAGTTTTTATCCTCTTTTAGTAGCTGACAGTCAAAAAAAGATTGATTCTAGAAGATAGCCAATCCTCCTGATGCCCCTTTAGAGCTACTACCAAAACAGTTCCCATTTTTTAACAACTTCAAATCCTCTATTTTATCTTTACTCATTTTAATTTCTTGGATCAAAAGACTATCAGGCTTTGAGTCTGTAACTAAGTTCCTAAAAACATCTTTCTTATGAGGACCATTGAGTCCTCAAATGTTCCATGAGATAATCTTCATTTAAGGATTTCTTGGAACAAACCTAATGGATAGTGAGTTTATTTCCATCAGCAATATTCTATTTTGCTTCTTGTTCCCTTTGAGTTTTCTCTGATTTTCTTCCTTTGTATTTTTTTGGAGTTCCTATGTCTTCTTTCTGATGTCTTGTCAAGACTCCTAGTTTTTTACCTTCTTCCTTCTTGCTCAATTTCCCCATTGAAGAACTCTTAGCTTTCTTTCCTGAACTAAGGTTCATTTCAAGAGCAGGATGGTTTCCATCAAGGGATTTTGGGCCTTTTTCACCTAATCCCTTCTTTCAGTGTCCCACAATTGACCAAGATTTTTCCTCTACTTCTTCCTCCTTATGTTTCTCATTCTGGTTCTGATCTACTGGGGTATCAACTTTACTTTCCCTGATTGGATCAGTTTCCTTCTTTTTTTCCTTTGACCATTATTTTTCTAGATCTGCTAGAGACTCCTCATCTTTAGGGTACCTTTATTTCTCTTCTCCTTTAGAAGGATTCACCTTTTCTTCTATCCTTGAGTTATTTTGTTTAGTTTCAACTATAACAAGTTCTCCTCTTTCTTCTGCTATCTTACTTGTGATATCTTTAGGATCTTGCATCACCATTGCTTGGGCAGGTTCCTCTTTTTGCTCCTGCTAGTTTTTCTCATTTATTTTACCATTCATGCTTTCTTCCATCTCATCCTTATTTCCTTCCAGCATGTTTGGTATGACCTTCATTTCCTCCAATTTTCTTTTCCATTCCATTCTCTAACCTTTTGATTGCTCCTGGTCCTTCTTCTTTTCCTTTTGGGTCTTCTGGGGGCAACGTTTAGCCCAATGACTCGATTTCTTACATATGAAAGATGCAAAAGGCATCAAGTCATATTCAATCTCTTGGTTGCATATACCCAGTTTGGATTTTAGAGATATTTCCTGAGGAAGGTCAACATTCTATTGAATATTTACACAAATCCTGGCATAAACTTGTCTTGTTCTAGCTTCGATCATAGGATCTATAGATAAAATCTCCCCAAATGATCCTTGAGGGGAGATTTTATCTATAGATCCTATGACCGAAGCTAGAAAAAGAATAGTTTATGCAAGGATTTGTGTAAATATTCAATAGAATCTTGACCTTCCTCAGGTAATATCTCTAAAATCCAAACTGGGGATATAGAACCAAGAGATTGAATATGAATCAATGCCTTTTGCATGTTTCATATGTAAGAAACCTGGTCATTGGGCTAAACGTTGCCCCCAAGAGACTGAAAAGGAAAATAATAAGGACCAGGAGAAAACAAAAGGTTAGAGAATGGAATGGAAAATAAAAAAGGAGGAAACAAAGGTCATCCCGAACATGCTAGAAGGGAATAAGGATCAAATGGAAGAAAAAATGAATGGTAAAATAAATAAGAAAAACTAGCAGGAGGAAAAAGGGGAAGTTGCCCAAGCAATGGTTTTGCAAGATCCTTAAGATATCATAAGTAAGATAGTAGAAGAAAGAGGGGAACTTGTCATAGTTGAAACCAAATAAAATGACTAGATAAAAGCTCCCCAAATCCAATTGAATGTTACTACCCACTAAATTAGACCATTTTCTAGATAACAACATTCCATAACTAGGTAGAACTTCTACCACAGTAATATCAATTTTATAAGATTTTTGAAGACATTTAGGAAATTAAAATTCAACTTCTTTCATTATTCCTACAATAGGGACAAATCTATTGTCCATTGCATAACATTTTCCATATGTAGTGTCAATAGTCATTCCTAAACCTTTCATGATTTCATGTGGCATAATATTTATCATTGCCCCTGAATCAATCATGCAGTTTCTTACCAACTTATTATTTTTCATTAAAGTTAGAAAAAAAAAGATCTACTTGAGAAGAATCTCTATTAACAAGAGTTCCTAAATATATGGCTGGTGGTTCTTGATTCTCCTTTTTCCTCTTACTTTCTTCTCTAGTGTCCTTAACATTTGCTAAAATTTTAATAATTTCATTTTTGTAATCAGGAAACTTCATAAGGTCAAATAAGGGGACAAAATGTTTTACCTGAGCCAAATCTTGAGAAATGAATGTATTGGAATTAGAAACTTGTTTACCATGGTTTTTCTCATCCACTGGCTTTATGATCTTTAGGGATTTCACTGGTTCACCTTGCTTCTATAGATTTTCTTTCTTCTTTTTAGTCTTGTCTTCAACCCTAAATATCCCTAATGCTTTCCCTTTCTCTGGATTAACTATTTGGTTTCTTAAGTAATATGTGTTACGGGCTTGTTCCAATGCTACTATTTTATATGTCTCTCTATCTTCTTCAGTCATCCCTCTGATTTCAATAATCTCATCATCATCTAAAAAAACTTGTTGAGAATGTTGATACCACATAATCTTCTTCAAAATCATCACTAACCTCTGCCAAAAATGGGCTAGATGAAAAGGTATTTATCATAGGCCTTTCCTCACCCTTCCCATCTCCTTATTGTAGGATTTTTTGTTCTATAAGACACTCTTCTTGAGGGTGAGGCAATCTGCAAATGTTACACCAAGACTCATTATAAACAAAGTGGTTATTCTCTTCAATAGGTCAGGGATGTCTATCAAATTCTTTAGTGGTCTTCCATCCTTCCATTTAGTGTGATAGGGCATATCTAGTAGCCTATATCTATCACTTTTCCAAAAAGGTCTCTCATTTTTATTTGATTGGAAAAATCCTTTATTTGATTGTATATTCTTAACCAAACATATTAAGTTATCTATTTTGTCAACATCTTTGATCTATTTTGGGACTTTAGGGTCAAAAAGTTTAGTATCATTTCTTTTATCCACTCTTCCGGTAGCTATCCTATTACTTTCGGTGGTTAATGCAATTTTGAAGGCTTGATGCAGTATTGTTGGGATATGAGATCCTATCTCATAGTGTGTCTTTATAGCAAAAGCTTCCAAGTAAAATGTTATAAAAAATGAATCAACAGGCTGAATATCTTTTGGGGTCTTATTTAACACCCTATTAAACCTTTTATTGAATTCCTTTACACTTTCATTTTGATTTTTCTTTATAGATGTCAACTCATAAGAAGCAAAAGATTGATCATTATGATCCCTGAATTCTTCCAAAAATTGATTCACAAAACTTTTCCAACAATCAATAGACTCATAAGGTAGATTTATATACCATTCATCTGTATTATCCTTAAGAGACTGCTCAAATAATTTCATAAGAACATTTTTGTATGTCATTTCAAACTCGTCTACAACATTTTTCACATTGATAATATGTTGTTCTATTAACTATGTCCCATCACCAGTAAACTTAGGGATAGCAGACTTTAAATCATTAGGTATAATATTAGGATAACACACAATATCTGTATGATCTAACTGTCTATACCTTTCATTCACAACATGCATTCTAAAATTAACCTGATTATTTGGCTGGGGACCCCCATTTTGTAATTTTTGCTGATTAAATGCATTATTCTGATAATAACTCACTTGTTCACGACCATGATTCTGATTTTGTTGTGGCATGTTCTATTGGCTCTGCACATGATGCTGGTATATAGGGTTTCCACCATTGTGATTAAAGTTGGTATACCTATTTTGCACATTATGAAAACTTTGCATATTGTCAGATGCTTTATAACTTGCATCATTATGATCATGAAAATTATAATAAATTAAATTATTTTGATCATAAGTATTACACAAATTAACATGTTTATAATTACCTAGAAAATCACACACTTTACAATTTATTTCATCTCGCATCTGTCTATTATTGCGTATGTTGAAAGATTTTACCTGGCTTTTATCTCATATATCATGATCTTAACACTTCATATTATAATGTGGAAATGTACAATGTTGTTGATTCATACTTACCTTATCACATTGTTTATATTCCATATCATATCTAATATGAAAATTATAACATTCTCCTTGCATGCTTTGGTCTCCATATCTAAGCTATGCAATGGATTGATTCTATTCTTTCTTGTCACCTTGTGTGCAACTTCTATAATGTTGTTCAGGATAAGAATAATGTGGCATGCTATCTTGTTGGGCCTGCACATGGTCCCTATACTCTTTGTATTATTGTGTAAGTTTACCATGATTCTACATAGGTTTCATATGATCTTTAACTCCCTTTCTACCTTGCGCAATATACTATTGTGCATGATGAAGATGGTATTGCATTGATTCTCCTTGGGCCCATGTGCCATCGCTGCTTCCTTTCTCACCTTGCATAGGTTCATCAATCTTCTATACGTGAACATGATAGGGCCCAGTGGAGTCACCATAAGGTTGTGTGGGGTCTTCCATGGGCTACATAGGATAGTATAGATGTTGCATGGCCATTTTATGCTACTATATGATCTTACTCTGGGCCTGCGTGCAATCATTATCCCATTTCCACCCTTGTGTGCAGACTTCATGATGCTGCATTGGATAACAACAATGTTGAATGGTCTTTTGTGGTGCTAGAGATCACTTTGGGTCTGTGCATGGTCTTGAATGGGCTGCGTAGGATAATATACATGGTGTGAAGGTTTTCCATTTGGTTTTGTATTGCCTTGGGCCGGCGCATAAGTTATATTGTTTCTATCTTGTACAACATCTCCATGTTGTGATGAAGGGCACTCCCCTTAATACCACAAACACATAACAGAAATAGAGAAGCAAAAACAATTTGCAAGAACAGAAAATGGACTTCTTATTATCTCCACAAATGCGGAATTACAAACTTTCAGAATTACAATATGCAAAGCCACATGGGCATTCCCCTTACAATATTCTGTAGGACAAAGCCTCAAATTATTACCCAGATCTACCCAGAACTGTCCCGAATTGCCTAAGACAACACTACGAGCGTTCTTTATATAGGCAATTTCCATCGCCCGAGAAGGTTCCAAAAATTTAGCCCTTAGGGCCGACAAAACTTAGAATTATTTTTTTTTTCAATTTAGTATATCAAATTCGGCTCAAAATAACTTTTGAAACCTGAACAAAAATTTTGAAGGAAAATTATTTTCTGCTATTTCAGGTGGCCCAACTTCTGGAGACCATAAGTCATCACCAGTTGACCCGATTAACTATTATAACCCCATTTCGGAAATGCCACGACGCGCTCTACAACACTTGAATTAAGAAAGCTTCATTTAGCCCAAGTTTCAACCTCATCCAAGGTCTCTAAAGCCTTCAAAACTGAGCTCAAAGTTTCTGTACCCTATTTTCAATACTGAAAATTTTCAATATCTTCAAAACTAGACCTGATCTAGCCATGAAACTTTACTGGCAGGCTGATATGACTGAGA
>MU225517.1:1079556-1106168 GCA_018584345.1 Thuja plicata | reverse complement strand
GCCCTTAGGGCTGACCAAACTTAGAATTATTTTATTTTTCAATTTAGTACATCAAAGTCGGCTCAAAATAACTTTTGAAACCCAAACAAAAATTTTGAAGGAAAATTATTTTCTGCTATTTCAGGTGCCCCAAATTCTAGAGACCATAAGTCATCACCAATTGACCTGATTGACTATTATAACCCCATTTCAAAAATGCCACAAAGCACTCTACAACACTTGAATTAAGAAAACTTCATTTAGCCCAAGTTTTGACCTCATCCGGGGCCTCTAAAGCCTTCAAAACTGAGCTCAAAGTTTTGTACCCTGTTTTCAATACCGAAAATTTTCAATATCTTCAAAACTAGACCTAATCTAGCCATGAAACTTTACTGGTAGGCTGATATGACTGAGATGAATGTCCATATGAAAAATCAAAACATTCTGAGATCGTATGACCGACTTACTAAAAATAGAAAGTTTCCATAAATAGAAGCTCTGCACAAGGTAGCCCTTATTGAAAAGAAAACATAAATATTTTTGGGTGATGCAAGATTGCCCTTACACCCAGGATGCTCCTGCATCATGTTGTTTTGCATGATCAATCCGATGCTATGTGGACATACTAATTCCCATTATATATTGCATATAACTTTCACATTGTTGCGTGGGATAGTAGCAAGGTTGTATAGGTTTTTAATACTGATGTACACTATCTTGTTTATTGCTTTGGGCCTGCGCATGGGTTCTATTTCTTTTATATTGCATATTCTGTGCATAACCTCTGTCTCCCTTTTCCCCTTGCATGGGATAATCAAGTTGTTGCATACACGACATGGGACAAGTTCTAGGCAGCGTGTAGTTTTCTTGCACATAATCTTTGCAAGTTTGTAAATAATTTCTTTCTCCCCAACTATTATCTTTATCATTGTTTAAATAACTTCCATCATTTTTTCTCTATGATTTAAAACCTACTCCAGCATTTTTATCAAACAATGGATTATCATGTGTATTTTTTAAAATAGGTTCAGCATCCTTCTTATGTCGAGGAGTATATTTTAATGCTTTATCACTTCAGTTTGTTCCTTGTCTCCCAAATATCTCTTTCATTTGTTGATCCTGATCCTTTTATACTCTCTGGAGGAGTAATAATTTCACCTTTGCGTAGTCCAAAATATTCCAGAATATCAATTGGCTACTTCTGATGACATGTAACCGATTAAATGTTTGAAGATATTAAGTTGATGATCATGAAAGGCATTAAATAAGTTAATGTGTTATATTTTCATTGATGTCAACTTCATATAATTTGTATGGTCATTGTAATACTTCCACAGACTTCAAAGAACTGATGAATCAAGACTATGGTATCATTAATGCATATAATTCAAGTATTCACCAAGCGACTTCATACACCAATGGAGTGCACCCTGATAGTCAGAGTAAAAGAACAGAGTCACAATGTTATTTGATGAGCTAATGCACAACATCACTGATGAGAAGAGTTACAGTGTTGCCCAATAAGAAAAACATAGAGTATCCCAACGGAAAGAATTTTAGTGTTGCCCGATGGAGAAGACAAGGATGGAGATCCTGATGACAACTAAAGTCACACAGATGGAATAGTCAGTTATCATCAATGACTAACTAAAGTGTTGACCAACAGAATAGAGAGTTCAGGAAATAACAAAATGCTTAGCTATCAAGAATCTAATTAATGGATACTTATCATTGTTTTAATCATCTAGATAAAGCTGGAGATAAGTAAGTGATTTAAAGCTGATTTATCCAGTTGGCAAGAAGATCTCTTTGAGATAAATCAAGAGTTTACTTTAAATCTATTCGTGAGAATTGTGGAACACACCAAGAATCAAGAAAGAAAAGAAAAAGAAAAATCATGTCTACATAGAAACAAACCCAATTCAATATGAATGGGGTGAACAAGAGAAAAGAGGAAAGATGCTAAAGAAAATCTCAAGGAGAAGAAAGTCTTCATTTAGTCCTGATCAACAAGCTGAGGAAAGAGCTAGATTCTTTAGACACCAATGAATAGTGAGACAAGCATGACAGAGAAGAACAATGTGGAGTAAAGGTATAAGTGATTATATTGATCAGAGAGGTAGTGGACTTACAATAGATCTAAAAATCTACAATTGAGTTGTATGTATGATCAGATCGTTAGTGTTTTAGTTTAACCATTGAAGCATATAAGCCTCTTAACCAAGAAGGAATTAAAATTCTTTTCCAATTGAGATACATCCCAAGGAGTATAAAAAATTTTGATCACAAAAGTAACATTGGATATGCCTGATACCTATTGATAGGCCAAGTGAGTGTTTGATCAATGATGGTAGCATTATATACCAGATACTAGTTAACAAACTATTTCTAAATCCTCTAACAAGGTCACACCTAACAGAGTGTTTGTAACCTTTAACACTATTGGCTCCTAACAAAGCTCACTTCAGAAGAGTGAAAATTTGGGGTATCGGTCCCAGTGGTTTTTCCCTTAACAGGGTTTCTACGTTAAAAACCTTGTGTTATGTGTTTATGGTTTATTACTTTACTGTTTTACATTTCACATATAAATTTATGGATTGATTGGTATACTCTGCATATTTACTATATTTTGATAAATAGTTAATGGCTTATCGGTAATCATACAGAAGAGAGATTAACAAAGAAATCTGACAAGTAGAAAATTGATTAAAGTATTTCAAGGCATAAATCTTGTAGGACAGAAGATAAATTGAGACACAATTAGTGGTTATAAGTTTAAAGGGTTGATTTAAGGATTAATTTTTGAGGCCACTAATTCACCCCTCCCCCCTCTCAGTTAATACTAACAATTGGTGTCAGAGCTTGTGTGCTTAGAAGGAAGGTTTCAAGGGCTAAGCTAAAGATCACAAGATGAATAGATGAGATGTGCCCAAGTTGAACAAAGATAATTTTGCTTCATGTTAGAGCAGAATAAGACTCCACTTATCATGTATTGGTAATGATGTTACTCAATACTTAGATACTGAATATATGTTTCCCACAGGAGCACCAAAATTTGAACAAATAAGAGAAAAGGATGAGAACAATTGCATGATGATAGAGCTTGCTTCCTCACTCTTCGATGCTAAATTTGAAGATGTCAAAACCTGCAAGACTGCAAAGTAGATGTGGGACAATTTTATGCTTGTACATGGTGGTGAAAAAAATGTTTTGAGAGCCAAGGAAGAAATACTTAGAGGAAAGTTTGATGATCTCAAAATGAAAGAAGGTGAAAACATCACTTAGTACAACACAAGAATCAAAGAGGAAGTCAATGCTATCTAAGGAGTTGGAGGTGTACTAGAAGAAGATACAATGGTAACTGAAATTCTAAGAACCTTACTTCCTACTTATGCTATTAGAGTATCTGCCATTCAAGAAATGAGAGCAGTAGAAAATAGCAATGTTACTCTAGACAATTGTATTGGAAGACTAATTTGTTTTGAGATGTTCAATTTTGATAATAGTGTCTTACCAAATATAGATTCAACATTCAAAACTTCTATGAGAATAAGTAAATCAATTCCTAAAAACACTATGAGAAAAGATAGTGATAGTGAAACTGAAGATGATGATCTTGATGAAATTGAAGCACTTATGGCTAGAAGAATGCAGAGAGGAAAACATAAATAAAAAGGTAAATTACCACTTATTTGTTTTAATTGCAAAGAGATTGGACACTTTGCTGCAAGATGTACTAACAGAATAAAATATGACAAAAGTAATGATAGATCATTTGAAAAGAATTCTGATAGAGGTGATTATAGAAGCTACCGACAGTCAGATAGAAGAGATACCCGAGAGTAAAAGGACAAAGGAAAGAAGGCTAGTTACCTAGAAAAATGCAAAGATGAAGACACTGACACCAAATTTGAGGAAGACATCGAGATGGTGTTTGTAGGAGTAAAAGATGATTCAAATGATGATGAAGGAATATATGTAGAACAGCTCTCATATCTAAAGTTAGTAAAAATTATGTTTGGATCATAGATAGTGGCTGCACTCATCACATTACCGGTGATAAGAAAAAGTTTGAGACTTTTGAATACTCTAAAGGTGGTTCAGTAAGAATGGGTAATGTCACACCTTGTCTAGTTGAAGGTAGAGGAACCATAATGTTAAATAACCAGATAAAATGTGAAAATGCTTATTGGGTAAATGGATTGAATTATAATCTATTGAGTGTTTTTTAGTTGAATAATTTAGTTCACAAAGTAGCATTTGAAAATAAGAAGAAAAAAATCTTCAATAAATCAAGAAATCTGATTGGTACTGGTGAGCAGACAAAATGTAACTTATCCTATCTAAATGATACTAACACCACTTGTTTGATTGCTACAAATGAAAACATATGGTTGTGGCACAAAATATTGTGTCATGTGAAATTTGACAACATGATAAAGATTAGCAAAAAGACAAATGTCAGAGGCTTACCGATGATGACCAAGCCCGACAACATCATGTGTAAGAATTGGAAAAAAGGTAAGATGACAAAGTCTATTTTAAGAAGCAAAACCCATAAATCTAATGCAATTCTAGAATTAGTCCATACTGATTTATGTGGACCTATGAGGACAAATATTTATTATAGAGATAGATATTTTATCCTCTTTGTTGATGATTACTCTAGAATGATGACAATCATGTTTGTAAAAGATAAATCAGAAGTATTTAAGATGTTTAAATGGTATAAGGAAATGGTTGAGAAATAAAGTGGTAAGGAGTTAAATTTATTAAGGTCAGATAGAGGAGGGGAATTTATTTCAGATGAATTCACTAACCTTTGTAATAAGCATGGAATCAGAAGACAGGTCTCTGCACCAAGAACACCACAACAAAATGGAATTACTGAAAGAAGGAACATATCCATAGTTGATTATGCAAGGACACTGATGATAGAAAAGGCATCACCCAAATCTTCTGGACAAAAGCTGTCAGTACTACTATTTATACATTGAACAAAGTACAAGTGAAGAAAGACACCAAAAAGACACCTTATGAGCTATAGTATGGATACACACCAAATGTAAGTTATTTCAAAAACTTTGGAAGTCAGTGTTATATATTAAAAGATGATAGAAATGGAAAAATTGACTCCAAGAGTGATGAAGGAATCTTTCTAGGGTATTCTACCAAGAACAAGGCTTATAAATGTCGAAACAAAGCCTCTAACAAAATTATTGCAAGTACAAATGTAAAGATAGATGAATTTGCAAAGAAAAATGAAAAGGAAAGCAGTAAAGAACTAGAGGACTACAATAGGTTTAATTAAAATGAGGAACCTGACACTCTACCCGACCAAAAATGTAGAGCTTTCGAGCAACAGATCATTGCACCTGAGTATTAGGCTGCAAATAATGATGTTCAGAATATTGCTGAAGATGATGCACAAAGTGATGGAGAACAAAATGATGAACAAACTAATGATCAAGCTCATAGACAAAGGGCTGAACCTATACTTGCAAGATATATCAGAAGGAACCATCCACAGAACCAGATCATTGGACACAAGAAGGTTGGTATGAGAACTAGAACTAAGTCTCTAAATACAAGATATCTTATTTGTGATTATGAGCCCAAATTTGTCAATGTTGCACTAGATAATGATGAATGGATAAGTGTTATGAATGAAGAGATTGAGAAGATAGAGAAAAATAAGATATGGACACTTGTACTGAGACCAGATGACAAGAATATCATCGATACAAAATGGATATTCAGGAATAAGTTGAATGAGAATGTAGAAGTCACAAGAACTAAAGTAAGACTAGTATGCAAGGGGTACGCACAAGAATAAGGAATTGACTATGGAGAAACCATTGCACCCATTGCTAGGATAGAAGGAGTAAGAATATTACTTGCTTATGTTGCATATAAAGGATTCAAGGTATATCAAATGGATGTCAAGTCTCCATTCATCAATAGAATACTTGAAGAAGAGGTATACATTGAACAACCAGAAGGGTTTGTTAATCTAGACAAGAGAGACATGGTATGTAGACTTCACAAATCCCTGTACGGATTGAAACAAGCACCCCAAGCTTGGTATGAAATACATCATTTCTATCTTATAATTATTGGATTTGTAAGGACTAGTGAAAATAGTAATATTTATTTGAAGGAAGATACTGATGCTAACATTTTTATTGTTGAGATATTTGTTGATGAAATCATATTTGGAGGCAATGATATGCTATACAAATGATTTGCAAATGAAATGAGGAAAGAGTTTGAGATGTCAATGTTTGGAGAGATCAAGTTCGTTCTAGGTCTGCAGATGATATGACAAGATGAAGGTATTTCTATTACACAATTGAAGTACATCAAAGAAGTACTGAAAATATTCATGATAGAAGAGTCCAAACCAGTTGGAACACTGATGGAAATTTGATGCAAACTAACAAATGAATACAAGTCATCAGAGGTAAATCAAAATTTGCATAGATCTATGATTGGAAAACTCATGCACATTATACATACTAGAACAAATATTTCACATGTAGTAGGTATAGTTGCTATATTTTCTGCTAATCCCAGGGAATCACATATGACTGTTGTCAAAATAATCCTAAGATATCTAAAGAATACCAAGGAATATGGCTTATGGTATATAAGAGAAGGCAAATTTGAACTTAAGGTTTTTACCAACGCTAATTGGGATGGAAATCTTGATGACCAGAAGAGCACAACTAGAGGTGCATTCTTTATGGGTGACAGACTTGTCACACAGATCAAAAAGAAGCAAGGATGCATCTCTCAATCTACTGTAGAGGCATAATATGTTGCTACTAGTGCAAACTTCTCAAATATTGCATGGATCAAACAGTTACTGGAAGGTATGCATGTGAAAATTTTAGAACTAGTAATTATCTATTGTGATAATACAAGTGTAATAAACATTTCCAAGAATCTAGTCATGCATGCTAAAACAAAGCATATTGCCATCAAGTATCATTATTTGAGAGAACAAGTTCAAGCATAGGAAGTGATACTTGAGTATGTGTAATCAAAGGAACAATTGGCTAATATCTTCCCTAAGCCACTACCCAAGGATGCATTTGAATACTTGAAAAAGAGACTAGGGTTCAGACCCTTGTCTACTGGTCAGTAAGCTGACTAGAAGGCTACATCAGCCTATATATTATTAGAATATCATTCATGTTGATGCAAGCAGAGAGATGGAATACAAAGATACATCTATACACAATAGTTATTTATCTACTCCAAGCACCAGAGTTATTACTGATGGATTGGGAAATTCAAGGAATATATTATGGATAGAAAGGATCCATTTGACATTGCTATCAAAATACTTGTTTTGCAAAATCTGTGTTTGCAAAAATGTTTGTTTGGAATTGTTGTCAAAGGGGGAGATTTTATCCATTATCATCTCAAGAAGAGATCATATCCATCAAAGCATCCAAAGGGAGAGAATGTAACTAGAAAGGGAGAGTACACACAAAGGAAGAGAACTACTAACAAGAGAAATCACAAGAAAGGATAACAGTCAAAGGGAGAGAGTTTAACACAAAAGGAGAACACATCACATCAGAGAAAGAAATATTCTACATCCATCCAGTAAAGGGATTGAAGACATATAAGAAAGTTGCAAGAATAAGATCTAAGCTATTTGATCTTACCAATAGCCAAACATTTGTAATAGTCACATTAGAAAAGATTGATCAAACTATATCTTTCATATTGTATTAGAAATAGTATAGTATGATAATATAGTATGTTGCCATCAATGCCAAAGGGAGAGATTGATGATATGTAACTAATTGAATGTTTGAAGATAGTAATTTGATGATCATGCAAGGCATTAAATTAGTTAATGTATTGTATTGTCATTGATGTCAACTTGATATAATTTGTATGGTCATTGTAATACTTCCAAAGACTTCAATGAACCGATGAATCAAGACTATGCTATCAGTAATGCATACAAGTCAAGTATTCACCAAGTGACTATATACATCAACATAGTGCACACTGATGGTTAGAGTAAAAGAATAGAGTCACAGTGTTACTCAACAAGCTAATGCACAACATTAACGATGAATAGAGTTACAGTGTTTCCTGATGAGAAAAACATAGAGTAACCTTATGGAAAGAATTTTAGTGTTGCCTAACGGAGAAGACAAGGATGGAGATCTCAATGAAAAATGAAGTCACACCAACAGAACAGTCAGTTATCACCAATCACTAACTAAAGTGTTGACTGACAGAACAAAGAGTTTAGAAAATGACAAAATCCTTAGCTATCAAGAAGCTAATTTACAGATACTTATCATTTTTTTAATCATCCAGATAAAGCCAGAGATAAGTAAGTGATTTAAAGTTGATTTATCCAATTGGCAAGAAGATCTCTTTGAGATAAATCAAGATTTTTCTTTAAATATATTGGTGAGAATTGTGGAACACACCAAGAATCAAAAAAGCCAAGAAAATGGGAAATCATGTCTATATAGAGACAAACCCAATTCAATACGAATGAGGTGAACAAGAGGAAAGATGAAAGATGCTAAAGAAAATTTGAAGGAGAAGAAAGTCTTCATTCAGTCCTGATCAACAAGCTGAGGAAAAAGCTAGATTCTACAGACACTAAAGAACAGTGAGACAAACATCACAGAGAAGAACAGTGCAAAGAAAAGGTATAAGTGATTATATTGTTCAGAGAGGTAATGGACTTACAATAGATCTAGAAATATGCAATTGAGTTGTATGTATTAACAAATCATTAGTGTTTTAGTTTAACCATTGAAGCATATAAGCCTCTTAATAGAGCAGGACTTAAAAAGTATTTTCCAATTGAGATACACCCCAAGGAGTATCAAAAAGTTTGATCACAAAAGTAGCATTGGATATGCCTGATACCTATTGACAAGCTAAGTGATTGTTTGATCAAGGATGGTAGCATTAGATTCCAAATACTAGTTGACAAACTATTTCTAAATCCTCTTACAAGATCACACCTATCAGTGTGTTTGTAACCTTTAATAGGGTTGGCTCCTAACAGAGCTCACTTTAGAAGAGTGAAAATTTTGGGTACCGTTCCCAGTGAATTTTCCCTTAACATGGTTTCCACGTTAAAATACTCATGTTATGTGTTTATGGTTTATTACTTTATTGTTTTACATTTCACATATGCATTTCTAGATTGATCGGTATACTCTGCATATTTACTGTATTTTGGTAAATAGTTAATTGCTTATCAGTAATCATACAAAAGAGAGATTTACTAAACAATCCGACAAGTATTAAATTAATTAAAGTATTTCAAGGCATACATCTTGTAGGACGGAAGATAACTTGACACATAATTAGTGGTTATAAGTTTAAAGGGTTGATTTAAGGATTAAATTTTGAGGCCACTGATTCACCCCCCTACCTCTCAGCTATTGCTAATAGCTTCCTGGAGTTCTTTGTGAATCTCTTCTTATCAGGGATAAGTTCAGCAAATTCTTGGATTTCTTGTTGTATTTGGATATCTACCTCGTCCTCTTCCTCCTCTCTTTGGTAATTGCACTGATTTTCATTTGAATAGAAAGGATTTCTATTACTTTCATCACTGCTTTGACTACTTCTTCTATGTTGAGGGTCTTCATTCTCATATTGTCTATTCATATATTGTTTAAAACCCATAGGTGTCATCTCTGGATCTAGATTTTTGAGTTTCCTTGGCCGAGTCTTGAAATATAACTCAATATGGTTGTTTGTTGTTTTGTGTAGAGATCTTCTTCCCTGCATGTATGTTATCATCTTTCAATTCTTACTAAAACTAATTTGTAGAGTCACCACCACACTTTTGTGTGGAAATATATAATCATTTTGAGCTCTTACTTCCCAGTAAAGTCCTACCAAATTGTCACAATTTATAATCGTAATAAGAGATCCTAGAAATGTCTTTTACAAATAAGTCCCCAGTAGAGTCATCAATTGTTGGGGCTCAAAAATGATGGATCTTATATCCAATCATTTTCACCAACTAACCAATTCAACTTCAATTATGATTTGAATCCCTACAATTTAGGTTAGTAAACCAAGGCTGGTATGCCCAAATCTAAAACTATCAATTAATCTAAATTATGCAATTTTGCTGAAAGGATAAATAATTAGCAATATATTTAAACTTACAACATAATATAATTATCAAAACATATAAACAGTATAAAAATGGATTTAATATTAATAAGCTTTAAATATAATTCTTAAACCATAATGTTAACAAATAATAAGACCAGTGCCTAATTAATGCTTGGGCTAAAGAGTCAAGAATGCTTCCAGTCCTATGTACAATTCAGAGATGCCTTTATAGTAACTTGTTACTAACAAAACAAGACCATCATTCCACAAGCTTCTACTTGATATATGATTAAATTTTAAAATTTAAAGTTAGTTTAATTAAATTTAACTCAATTACAGAGACCAATTAAACAGAAGAAAGTGCAATAAATACAACCTTCTACTGATTATTTAAACTTCAAACTAAAATTGACTTATGAAATCAAGATAATAGAACACAGTGAAATAATATTTTGCTAGATAAATCTTAAGACTAACTGGATCCAACAAAACTTATAACATTAAGAAAATAAGAAAAGACACTTATCTTTTATTGATTAATTGAAAACTGGTACATAAAAATTCAACATTACAGTAGTGAGTTCAATTTCTACATAGAGTTTCTCCCCAAAAATTTTGTTCTAATGTTTGAAAGTTAAATGACCTAATATTTATATCTATTTCAAAAGTTTCTCATGAAAGGACATACCCTTTCATAAATACCTAATCCCAAAAACTACCCCTAGATAATTACAATAATTTAACCATATATATGGTTTAAGGGAACAATACATTTCCCGTATTTACAAATATTAAAATATGTGTTTATCAAATCTTTGGAGAATTTTCTCGGTTATCATATTTTGTTTGTGCTATAAGACTCCTGCACAACAAATCCAAAATTAGATAGCCTTTGATAAATTTCAATTTAGGGCTCATTATTAATAATGTTTTCAAATCACTAAAATGATCCCTATATTAAATATTATTAATTGTAATAATTAATAACATATCGAGATAAATCACCAAGAAAGCCATAACATAAGAACATTTGTTGTAATGCATATAAATGTCCTTTGATAAAATAAGCAAAGTATAAATAAGATTTAAAGTTATTTATCAAAGGCACCCTCTTTTCAATTACCAAAGCACAAAAATCCTATTAATAAGACAAGCCTTAAAATCCATTTATACACAACAACATATTAATAGGAGAGGATAATATAATCTTATGTTTTAATTGAATTTTGATTTTCAGATTTAAAACATAATACATTTCCCTCATAAAATATCTTTCAAAATGTGAAATAATATTTGCCTCATATAGATAAATATGTTCCTAAAATCTAGGGTACAATAATCATAAACATTATAATTCACCCTAGAAAATAAAAAGGTAATACTTACACTAAAATGATAATTCAAATAATTTACATAGGGTAATATTAGTAATATTGAAAAAGAATATAACTTTTAAAGGTAACCCTAAAATTATGTAATTTAATTTAATAAATATTTTCAAAATAACCAAGGTGAAAAGGATACATTTCAGGGTTAAATAAGAAAATAAAACACAATCATATTCATTCACCTTAATATTTGATCTCAAAAATTACTATAGGGTAATGTGAAATATCGTATTTAAATATTTTGAAAACCTAAATTCATGCCAAAAATATTAAATGATTTTATTTTCAACAATATTCAAATAATTCAAAACAAATAAATATAATAACACATTTCAAAACGATTTACCCTATTATGATATTTCATTTAAGTAATTTTAGGACAAATTAAAATAATGCTAAAAGAAAGGTATTATGTTTTATGAAAATCAAAATCTCATCTTAATGTAAAATATTTTAGTAGCATATAATATAAAAGTGATGAGATAATATAATTTTCACTAACACATAACTCGACGAAAATAATTAGACTAATTGGTTAGAGGGGGGTGGGTAGGTAGGTAGGTAGGAAAAAGGGGTGGCTTGGGAGGTTGAGTGCTCAACTCTTGATTGCCACCCTTTTTACCCCATATACATATTATTCCCTTTTAAATTTTTTTTTGATTTCAAACATATTTATGCCTTTAATCCATTAAAATATATATTTAAATTTTCTCACATATTTTAACAAGGAAATAAATATTTAAAATGTAACAATAATAAACACTTCCCTACAAAATTTGTGTAAATTTGGGGCTGAATTTTTAGGTGTCAACAACTTCCATGTGTACTTAGCGGGGCGGGATCAATGACAAGGTAATGAACTTAAAGGTCGATCAAGTTTCTTTTCATTTAGCAGTGGGTGGTTTTCCTTAACCTCAAGATGCGTTGATGGTACTGTTCAAGGCATTACACCATCTTGACGCATGGAAGTTGTCATATTTTGGGCCCATTTGAAGTCAATTAACTAATTGTTAAGTCTTAGAAGATCTTACGGCTAGCATAAATATTTGAAGCAGAGATGCAGTCAGATTAATCATCAAGGCATTGCACCCTTGCACCACTTGTCCCAGTGGGTCCAACTTAGTGTTGAGAGTAAAGTAAAAGGCATTCATGTTAAATCTAATCATCTGGCTAGCATGTTGCCCCAGGCCAGAGATGTAAGGTGATTAGTCATTAAGGCATTATGTGTGTATGACACATGTCCTATCTGGGAGGTGGGACCTACGGTCAGTTAGTGGTGGTCAGGTAAGTCATAGCCAAGTTAAATAAGATCTAATGCTAGTGCTTTGACTTATGAAGAAGATGCACAAAAGATACCCTTTAAGGAATTGTGCCTTGTGCCCATGTTTCCTTAATAAGTTTGTGGGATCTACAGTTACAAAGACAAGGGTAAATTTAATGTATAGTCACATTGGTATTGATCCTAAGGTGGGCATAAATCTTCAAAGTGAAGATGATCATCAGAGAGTGTTCGATTCATTGCGCCTGCCTTACACGTGGATAAATGATGGGACCTAACTAGAAGTAAAATAATTTAAAAGGCTTTCACTTTTGAAAATATCTAATGGTTAATGCAAACCCTTAAAGAAAATATGCTTGTTAGATAGTCTTTGATAAATTGTACCTATGCAACACCTAGAAAGATCTGATCTAAGCTTGTTTCCTAGAATACTTAAAGGAGGATCTACGACCATGTTTTAAATACAAAAAAGATTCAAATCTGGGCCATTGATGATGGTTTCCATGCTACATGTGACTATTTTAGTGGCTTTTCAAATTTTCAATTTTGTTTCTTAGGGTTTTTAAGTGGTGAAATGTGTCATCTTATCATAGAGAATTTAATCAAACAATTTGATCTCTTAGGTTTGATATTAACAGTTGTTGGATTTTGTATGAAGAGGATTCTAGTAATTATGAATGCATTTATGAAGAGATTATATCTTTAGGGTTTCTGATTAACTTGTTTATTAGTTTTAACCCTTATTCATCTTTCTTTGTCTTCGCTATAAATGAGGTGTCTTTTCAAGAATTGTATAAGTGCAGATAAAATATGTTTTTGAGTATTCTGAGATTCTTGAGAGAAGATAGTTAGCTTTCTGCAATTTTGAAAAGGAAAATTATTCCTTAGATAATTAATGCAAACTAAACCTTCCATCTATTATTCTTTTGACAGGGTTGTATTCTATAGTTTACTAGGTGGATGGTGGCTAGATCAGATTTCTCAACAGATTGGATCACAGGAATGTTTCAACTTGCTAATGATAGAGCTTCTTGGTTGTTGAGATGAATTAAATCCTTCTGTCATGTAGTGTTTTAATTAGTTGAGGCCTAACCCTAAATGATCCTAAGCTTGTTGTAGTCTTTAGCCTATAAAAAGACTTCTAAGATCATTTAGTAGAGGTTGGGAAAATTTTGGGAAAGTGACATAAGGCATAGAATTATTTACTATTTCTAGTGAGTATAGAAAATGTATATCTAGAGAGTATTATCATAAAATATAAAGTTACAGGTCTTTTACATTTATTGAAGTGGAATGTGTTTTGAAGCATTTAGGAATTGAAACTTGATTCTTTGTACTTAATACAATATTTTAGATTTAAGTCTCTCCTTGGTGCTTACGTGTGGAGTTATGAATCTTCTGATTCATTGCATGGAATTTATCTATGTTTATGTCCTTAGTCCTTAGTTTTGGTCTAGGATCAGATTAAATAATGATTTGGATCTGACATAAGCTCTTTGGGTTTTTCAATAACAGGATCTTATAAGAAGTTTTTTATCTTATTTATTTGTATTTACAGTTTTGAGTCCTTCACAATAGTTAGTTTCTATGTCCTATATTTGATCTAAATGTTAAGGACAATTATTTAATTATGTATTGTCATTGATGTTACACATGTATTTACACTTATGTAGTGATGTTACACAAATGTCTACATTTAGAAAAAGCACAATTGGTGAATAGAAAGAGTTCTTTAGTTTTGATCGAGTCACTCGGGCATTTCAGTCATGCTCAGATATCAAAGGAACTCAGTGTTAACTGAGTTGATTATTTAGTGTCAGCCAACTAATAGTGGTTTATATTCTATAATCAATTGGCTATATGAGGCTGACTGAATTGTGATTTATTATTTACTTAGAAGTATATTCAAGTCAACTTGACAAGCCTTTCCATATATATGAAAGGTCAAGTTTGGATTGAATGTGTGTAAGTGTGAAAAATTGGAAGAGAAGCAAAAGTGTGTAATTTTGTGATATGAAGAGTGAAGGAAAAATCAGATGGGATTCTAATTAAGTACAGAACACTCAGAGCTGCAATAGAATATTTGATCAGACAAGATCCAGTTATAATCAAAACAAAGATCTGAATCACCATAGATAGTTGCTTACATATACAGGTCAATTCATTGTTACTTTCTAACAATTGTATCAGTGATCTCAAATCTCCTAACATAGTATAATTAACAGTCTTTTTGTAAATCCCCTCATAAGATAGCATTTCTATGTTGAAGTGCTAAAGACCTCTAACAAGGTCACTCCTCGTAGGATGATTTAAATCCTCTAATAGGGTAACACCTAATAGTGTGTTTTGTAACCTTTAACAGGGTTGGATCCTACCACAGCTCACTTAAGAAGAGTAAAAAATAGTAACTAGTTACATTGGTGGTTTTTCCCATATTGGGTTTCCATGTTAAATCTTTGTGTCACCTGTGTATATGTTATTTCTTTCATGCTTTATGTTTCAGCACTTAATCACTAAAGTACAATTGCATTGGATATCATAAAGATTGCTTTAACACCCTAGTTATAAAATAATATCTTAATTAACCGAGTAACAATGTTTATTTGTTTAAGACATATAAGGGACAAGGGATTTTTTTTGGAGTAACTGATTCACCCCTCCCCTCTTACGTACTTATCTAATTTCCAACAATTGGTATCAGAGTTGAAAGTCCTTTCAAAAGGTGTTTCAAAGCCTAAGCTAAAGATGAGATATGTCTTAAAAATGGGAGATCCCAAAGGTAAACAAAGACAACTTCCTTGCATGGAAAGAGCTGATGAAACTACATCTATCTACTATTAGAGATGCTAGTTTGCAATTTTTGGACAGAAAAAATGTGGAACCAATAGGGACTATGACTGTGGAATAGATGATGGAATGAAAGCTTCATAACATAATGATGATTGATATAGCTTCTTCACTCATCTACTCAAAATTTGATGAATTCAAGGACTGTCCTACATTGTATGATATGTGGAGGAAATTACAGGACATTCATGGAGGAGATGCAAATGTAAAGCGAGCCAAAGTAGAAAGTCTCAGAGGACAATTTGACCAGATGAAAATTAAAGAAGGAGAAGACATTACAAGATATAGTGAGAGATTCAAGAAGACTATGAGTGCCATCAGAGCTCCGGGAGGAATAATTGAAGATGCAACAGTGGTCATCAAGGTATTAAGAACTTGACTTCCTATCTATGCTATTAGAGTTTCAAATATTCAAGAGATGAGGTGCAATAAGGATATAACTCCAGATACATTAGTTGGAAGGCTTACAACTTTTGAGATGGACAACTTTGAAAATTATTCTCCTAGCTCTAGCAATCTTGAGTCTACATTCAAAGCTAAATTAAACCTTTGTAAGAAGGATAGATACTCAAAAGGGAAGCATATTGAAAGTGATAGTGATGATGAAGATCTAGATATCATTGAAGAATTACTTGCAAGAATAGATGCCAAAGGAAAATACAAAGGTAGAATACCATTAATTTGTTTCTCATGTAATGAGGTTGGTCACATTGTTGCCAAGTGTCTGAACAAAGAAGACAAAGATGAGAAAAATTTCAACAAGTACAAAGGCAAGAAACATTTCAAGAACTATAAGAGCTACAAGGACAAAGGTAAGAATTATTGTTATATTGCTAAGGATTTTGACAGTGATGAAGAAGAAGATGAAATGGTTAATATTTATATTAAGGATGAGTCACATGAAGAAGATGAAAACACAACACTTTTCTCACATATTAGTAAAAATGACACATGGATAATTGACAGTGGTTGTTCTCATCACATGATTGGTGATTAGAAAAAAATTGAACATCTTGAATGCTATGATGGTGGGAGTGTCATTTTTGATAATGATGAACCCTACTATGTGAAAGGAAAAGGTTGCATTACTCTGATAGAAGGAATCAAATGTGATAATGCTTGTTGGGTTGAAGGACTAAGGTGAAATCTACTCAGTGTAGCATAGATGATTAATATTGGATTCAAGGTAGAATTATTTATTGGTAAGGCCAAGCTTCTAGATGGTAAAGGGAACCTAGTTGGAACTGGTAGGAAAACAAAAGGTAATCTATTCTATCTTGATCTCATTGAAGCTTCATGCTTCATTGCACAAGTACAAGAAAGTTTTCTATGGCATAACAGGTTGTGTCATGTAAATTTTGATAATCTGCTAAACTTAAGAAAAAAGAAGAGAGTTATAGGTATTCCTATTTTGAAGAAACCTGAGTTAGCAACATGAAACAATGTCCAATTGGAAAGATGAGAAAGACAAGTTTCAAGAGAAAGAATTACAATACTCATGAAATCTTGGAATTGGTACACACTGACCTTTGTTTACCAATTGGAACAAAAATCTATACTAGAGAGAAATATTTTTTTCTATTTGTTGATGATCATTCCAGAATTATGACTATCATGTTTCTCAGAGAAAAATCTGAAGCTTTTCAGAAATTCAAATGGTATCTTGCAAGAGTTGAAAAGGAAACATGAAAGAAACTAAAATGTCTAAGATCTGACATAGGAGGAGAATTAATATTTAATGAGTTCAATGAATTCTGTAATGAAAGAGGAATCAAAAGATAGGTATACACTCCTTGTACACCAAAACAGAATGGAATAGCAGAAAGAAGAAACATATCAATTATGGATTATGCTAGAACCCTAATAATTGAAAAGAATGTTGTTTCCAAATACTAGAAGGAGGCCATCACCACTAAAGTTCTCACCTTGAACCAAGTTCAAATGAAAAAAGGTAGTAATTAGACACCTTCTAAATTATGCTATGGCTATAAACCTAATGTTCATTATTTCAAAATATTTGGAAGTAAATTTTACATGTTGAAGGAAGCAAGAAATGGAAAAATAGATGCAAAATTTGATGAAGGAATATTCCTAAGTTACTCATGTAAAAGAAAACCATACAAATGTTTGAATCTTACTACTCATAAGTCATAGAAAGTGTACATGGAAATATTGATGAGTTTGAAAAAAGATATGAAGAATAGAGTAGTAAAGAGCCTTGAGACTACATGAAATTTGTGTATCATGAACCTGATACTATACCTATGACTCGAGCAATGGTGATTGGATTGTAGAACTATCAACCACTGAATATACTAACACAAACTATAAAAACTTGAGCTGAAAACTATGCAACTTGAGTTGTTTGTAGAAGAGACTGAGTCACAGACAAAGGGAACCAAGTCTCAAATAGAGGAACCTGAGTCACAGATAGAGGGACCTGAGTCATGGATAGAGGGACCCGAGTCACAGATACTGGAACCCAAGTATCAGATAGAAGAACATGAAAGAATGTTTGAGAATGATAGACATAGTGGATCAAGTCAAGAATAAAGACTGAAGGATCTAATACTTTCAGAAGGCATCATGCACCTAAGAAAATAATTGGTGATCAGACAGAAGGTGTAATGACACTTGGAAAAAAATCAAAGGTACATGTTTACTAAGTGAATTTGAACCTAGAATTGTTAAAGATGCATTGAATGATGAAAGTTGGATAGAGGAAATGAATGAAGAAATTGACTAGATTGAGAAGAACAAAACTTTGACTCTTTTTCTGAGGCCAAAGGAAAAGAATGTGATTGGAACCAAGTGGGATTTTAGAAATAAGATAAATGAAAATGGTGAAGTTTCTTGAAACAAGGCCAGACTAGTTTTTAAAGTATATGCTCAAGAAGATGGAATTGATTATGGAGAAAAAATTTCTCATGTTGCAATACTTGAAGGAGTCAGAACTCTTCTAGGATATGTTGCACATAAAGGATACAAAGTATATCAAATGGATATGAAGTCTGCATTTTTGAATGGAATCCTAGAAGAAGAAGTCTACATTGAACAACCTACATGATTTGTTGATCCTAGCAGATGGAATATGATTTCCAAGCTACACAAAGCATTGTATGAACTAAAGAAAGCGTCCAGAGCCTGGTATGAAAGATTGTATGGTTACCTAGTAAATATTGGATTTTAGAGAACCAATGATAAAAGTAGCATGTACATCAAAGAAGGGCCACAAAAAAAAATATTGTTAGCAGAGATATTTTTTGATGACATATTATTCACTGGATATGATGACTTATGCAAAGCATTCTCTTTAGCCATGAGTAAAGAATTTGAGATGTCTATTTTTGGTGAGCTAAAATTATTTGTTGGATTACAAGTTCATCAAATGAAGGATGGTATCTACATAACTCAATCAAAATATATCAAGGAGATACTCAAGAAATTTGGAATGGAAGATTCCAAACCTATTGGAACACCCATGTGTACTGGACAAAAATTATCCAAGGATGATGATTCAAAGGAGGTAGATCAGACTAACTATAGATCCATGATTGGAAAATTGCAATATGTTGTTCACACCAGACCTAATATTGCATTTGCAGTTGGTATTGTTGCAATATTTTTAGCTAATACCAGAGACAATCACCTAATGGAATTCAAAAGAATTTTGAGATATCTGAAAAGTACTAAAGACTATGGTTTATGGTATAAGAAAGGTGGGAACTTTGATTTGAAGACATTCACTTATGCTAATTGGGATCAAAGTGTTGATGATAGGAAGAGAACTAGTGGTGGAGCTTTCTTTCTTGGAAAGAGGTTAGTATCTTGGACTAGCAAGAAAAATAATTGTATCTCTCAGTCTACAGTAGAGGCATAATATGTTGTTACAGCAGTGAATTGTTCAAACATCATATGGTTCAAGAAGTTGTTGTTAGGAATGAAGGAAGAAGTGAAAGAACCAATTATTATCTACTGTAACAACATCAGTGCCATTAACATTTCAAAGAATCTAGTGATGCACACCAAAACCAATCATATAGAAATAAAGTATCATTTCCTAAGGGAATTAGTATAGAATAAAGAAGTAAGGTTAGAATATGTGAGTACTAAAGAACAAATTGCAGACATATTCACCAAACCTTTACCTAAGGATGTATTTTTGTATCTTAGAGGAAAGCTAGGGGTGCTTCCCCTAACTAAAGCTCACTAAAATAAAGTTTAGTGATGCATTAACCTGAGCCACAGTGAAGATCTATCAGTTGATGTAGGTACATCAGAGCCCATTGCACATCAATTAGTACGCTTAGGTACATTACAACTTCAAAGAAAAATATTATTGACTATTGGTACTGATACTTAGTATTTATGAAGATGGAGTCTTTGGCATCTGTTGTCAAAGAGGGAGAGTTTTCTATAATACAAAAGAAATTACTTAAGAGAGAGTTCATAACAGAAAGAGGGAGAGTTTGATGTCAGAGGGTGAAATCTTATCAAGAGATAGAGTTTCATGACAGAGGGATTTTTTGGATGAGAATCAGAATGAAGCTAAAGACATTAAAGAAAGTTTTCTATTGCTGTACAATTATTTGTAATATGACATGTTGTGATGCCATCAATGCCAAAGAGGGATATTGTTGAAGAAAATTGTCCATTTGTGTATTGTCATTGATGTTACACATGTATTTACTCTTATGTAGTGATGTTACACAAATGTCTACATTCAAACCGAGTACAATTGGTGAATAGAAAGATTTTTTCAATGTGGACCGATTCACTTGGGCATTTCAGTCATGGTCAGGCATCAAAGGAACTTAGTGTTAACTGAGTTGATTATTCAGTGTCAGCCGACTAATAGTGGTTTACATTCTATAATTAATTGGTTATATGAGGATGAATAAATTGTGATTTATTATTTATTTATAAGTATATTCAAGCTGACCTGATAGGGCTTTCCATATATATGAAAGGTAAAGTTTTGATTGAATGTGTGCAAGTGTGAAAAAGTGGAAGAGAAGCATTAGTGTGGAATTATGTGATATGAAGAGTGAAGGAAAAATCAAATGGGATTCTGATTAAGTACAAAACACTCAGAGATGCAATAGAATATTTGATCAACAAGGATCCAATTATAATCAGAATAGAGATCTAAATCAGCAAATATAGTTTCTTACATCTATAGGTCAATTCATTGTTACTTTCTAACAATTGTATCAGTGATCTCAAATCTCTTAACAGAGTAGACTTAACAAACTTTTTGTTAATCCTATCACTAGGTAGAATTCCTATGTTGAAGTGATAAAGAAATCTAAAAAGGCCACTCCTCATAGGGTGATTTAAATCCTCAAACAGGGTTACACCTAACAGTGTGTTTTGTAACCTTTAACAAGGTTGGCTCCAAATAGGGCTCATTTTAGAAGAGTAAAAAATAGTAACTAGTTACATTGGTGGTTTTTCCCATATTGGATTTCCACATTAAATCTTGGTGTCACCTGTGTATATGTTATTTGTTTCATGCTTTATGTTTTAGAAATTAATCACTAAAGTATAATTGCATTGGATATCATAAAGATTTCTTTAACACTCGAGTTACATAAAAATATCTTAATTAACCGAGTAATAGTTTATAATTTTTTAAGACATCTAAGGGACAAGGGCTTTGTTTTGGAGTAACTGATTCACCCCTCCCCTATCAGTTAATTATCTCATTTCCAACACTAAAAACATTGCCCAATCGATAAAGCATTGATTAGTAATTATTATCTTCTACATTGATACATATCTGAATAGGTTTGTTTGGCTATATTCTTCCCTATCAAAAACATCAATACCATTTTAGTCCCTTTTGAGTTTTGTGGTTGTTGGTTGTGTGTCATGCATGGTAGTGAAGAGTTAATAAGTGTGTGGTTACCATTTATTACTTACTTTCCATTTATCTATTGTAAAAATTCATAGTTGTAAAGAGTTGTGAAAGTTAAGTATTTATCTAGATTAGGTGCACCCACCATGGTTTTGTAGAGCCAAAAGAGAAGAGGGAAGTCTTGTTGTATAGTTGGTCTAGTTACCTTGTAGAGCTCTCATACTTGGAGATAACCATTCCTAAAATTAGTCTCAAGGTATATTGGTTGCTTTCAAAGCATAAGATATTTAAACACCAACACAGAGATCAGAGATATATGCATAATTTTCATTTCTGAATCTTTGACTAGACACAGTGACCAAGAAGAGAAGTGAAGAGAGGAACAGAGATAAATCAGATTGAGAGATCAGTTAAGAGTTGGAAAGAGGAGATCCATTATTAATATGTGAAGTGAAGTGTTGGTACTACTAAATTTGGAACAAATTTTGAGTGACCATGTATTGATTTTTCAGTTGAGCAAAAGTGAATACCCTTGAAAAATTGTGTAAGAAGGCTCAGTTCAAGTGATTGAAAAAGATGCCCGGATGATTTTCATGAGATACAAATTGGGGAGAGGCTTTAATACCTTCCATTTGACATATGCAGTGGGTCCCAACTCCTGAATTCCAATTCTGACATGTTTATGAACTAGTCATTTTGAGGGGGTCACCTAAATCTGCATTTTGCTAAAATTGTCAATTTGTTGTTCGGGGCCTACTTTGCTTCTAAGTATCTTACACCCTGTTGAGTTTCATAGTTCGCCAGTTTGGGAATGTTTAGCATGCATATCAAAGAGCTTATTTTTTAGATCTCAGGTCATTCTGAATCCGTTTGATAAGTTTTCATACTTTCCAAAGTTGGTTGCTTAGAATTGTTTGCAATTTTGTTTTGCCTAGAAATCTGAAAAGCCCATTTTGACATGTTATAACTTTTGACCAATTCATCCAATTGAGAAAATTCCTTTTGTACTATGTTCCAGTGGTCACACACTCCATATTTTCCAGTCGGAATATCTTTATGAAATCAGATGACAAGTTTTCAAGAACCATTCTGATAGTGATTAATTCTGATTTCCTGTGTATTCAAGTGCAGAATTGCTAAGTTGTCCACTTTGAGGTGTTGAAAGTCTATACCCGGGTGAACATTTTGTATAATTGAGTTTTCCTTCATATTGTAAACATAGGAGTGTACCTACCTGAAGATTTATAGACTCCTACCAATCCATTTATCCACTTTTCTAGAGCCTTTCCGTTTCCAATTTATTAAAGTTTCACTGAAGTGCAGAATTCAGAATTAAATGGCATACTTTGTCCTTTCCCCATTTGTACCCTATTCGAGGTCAGACATAATTGAATATGGATTTGAATTATAGACCTAGGAATGAACTCATCTATAGATTCTCAAACTTTGACCAATCCAGTAGATCACTTTTCTTTGCCGATTCCGAACCTGATTTCTGCATATTTATTGTGTATTAGTTCAGAAAAGAGTTTAAGGTGCTATCTTTGCAGATTGGTATCAGTTCAGAAGTTTGTTTTCAGAAAAAGGAAATTAAGGGGTCATGTTTTACATATGACATTCAATCAGGATCTAGAGGTTGAGTTTCTAAAAGATCTTTTTGATGGCCTTATGAGTTTAATTTCAAAGGCAGTTTGTTCAGTTTGCAGTGCAGAAAAGAGTTAAGTTTGCAAAATGGTCTTTTTAAGGAAATGATAACTTTCTGTCTGAAAGATGTTCTCAGGATCCGATTGTGGGACCATCTTCATTACATATGAATCTACTATCTAACTTGATGGAAAATTTTTAGAATATGATTTACTCATTTTGCAATGATCGATCTGAAAGGGATTTATGGTGATTCCACATTTGTACCTATGTAATTTTCTGGAAGGCTAAGTTTGCACTGTAATATCTAGTGCCTGAAGAAGAATTTGGTGAAGTCCTTCTGGATATGTATTCAATGGTGATTAATGAATCTTTTTGCCGAGTGCCAGAGTCAGATTGTTTGTTTCAATCAGTTTTCAAAGACAGTTCCGAAGGCCAGTTGCCGTAGTTGTGATCAAACTGCATAAGTGTCGAAATGATTATAAATGTCACCGGTTTGTACTTAATGTTCAAAATTTAAAATATGGAATTGTAGGCAAGAGGCAATAGTGTAGGAGGATGTCAAATGATGCAAGGGGACGATCATTCCAGTCCATCCAGATATCTTCCATTCAACATTCTATCAGAAGGTCTATATGTCTGAATTATAGTTTAATGCCAGTTGCATTCTCATTCAGAATCGTTTGCAACTACAATGTCATAGGATCCTCCTGAGTATCTTCTATGTTCTAAATGGATCACCACATCATTCATGTACCCACTAAGGCATGAACAAAGGGGGGATATGGCCAATACATATAGCAATTTCAAAATTAACTAGAAGTATGCTTGATTGATCGGCATAGCATTTGGTAGTCGAGCCCACATTTAAAATGGAAACATTGATAGGCACTTCAATTTGTTTATAAGTCTGCAGATGTTTTGAAAATTTTGCACAGTTTAAATGAAATTTGATACAGATTTTAGTGGAGGAAGTTTTATGTTTTAAGAAGCTTTGAATCAATATATAGCTGATGCTAAGAGACCAGCACTATTTTTTGGGGGGAAATATGAATGTAATGTCAATGTAAAGTATGTTCAGCACCGAGTTTAGCAAAGGAAGTTATCCAAGCAGTGAAAATGTTTTAAAATATATAAATTTCCAATCAACAATGCGTTATGGTGCTGATTCGGGGAGTTTTTTATGTTATAAAACTATGCAAATTAAGCACCTACCACACCTTGCGTTGAATTTTGTGGGAAGTGCTTTATGTTTCAGAAAATATCAATGCAATGACAAACACAGTGTAATATGTCAATGCGCCATGTTTTGGGAGGAGTCTAGACTGCCAAAGGAGGGGTGACCAAAAACATTGAATGCATAGTGTGCTGCAAAGGGAAGTTTGCGCAGGAATTTGAGGATGTTGTTTAAGAAGTTTTGCAGATATAAAACCAAAGAACAGTCAGCGCAGCTTGTGGGAGAAGTTAGACAAACAAGGGCAAGTGTTAAGTGATTTTTCATAGAATACACTAAGAACTTTGATTTAAATTCAGCACTAATCTTTATAGACAAGTTTGCGCAGCATATGTGGATTTAGTTTTGAAGGTTTTAAAGTAAAAATTGCAGATTTTAAATGCATTAAAACCAAATTTCATTGCAATTTAACTTCTCCAGCAGTCTGCGATAGCTTTTGGAGGAGATGTTTGAGGTTTTTGAAGTTTCCAAGTTAAAATTTGCAGATGTTACTCCATACAAAGGGGCATCCTGGGCATTAAAACAAGATCATGGTCTTCATTTGCAGAGATTTAGTGCCATTAATGAGCAGTTTTGCTGAGAAACTCAGAAAGATGAAAAACAGTGAAATTCCAATATCCCACATTGTCTCTGCAGAGGGTGTTTTTGGTATTTATATACCAAAACGCATTCCTCATAAGTAAATATGAGAGCCCAGAGGCTCTTGGTGAGCTCCTAGGGGCTGGAGGTCGACTTGCCTGGGTTATACATAGTATTTTGAAGCAAATTTCAAAAATGACTTTGAACTATGAAATGAAATATCCTACATTCATCCCACTAGTGAAAACTGAAGGCTTTAAATGCAAAAATGAAAACATAGTGATTTGAAGAAAGAAGAAGAGGCTATCCATGTGTGCCCAGTCATCCGACCACCTCGATTTCTGTGCCCAAAAATGAAGGAGAACAAATTTTGATGAAAATGGCATATGGAGTTGGTCGCATGGTCACGAGAAGTGCTTGGTCGCCCAGTCGCAAGAAGGCTTCGGTCATACAGTTGGGAGGCAAGTTGAAGGTAACCACCAGATTTCTGAGAGTTGGCGACTAACCGCTAGTGATTAGTCACGACGTAGCCAAAAGGAGATGTTAGCTGCTGCGACGAGGAGTTAGCCGTTGGTTGCGCAGTCACAAGATGGAGTTAGCGGCCAGATGCCAGTCACAAGGTTGCCCAGGGTTAATGGTAGAGTTGAAAATTTCTCACGACTTTGATTTCTTGATTGTCGCATGGTCACCGGATGTAACTGAGGTTAAAAATGAGTTAAAGGCATAGTTTATAACAGCCAATATGAGCATGCCACATGTCAAAATCTGGTGATTTCTGGGCAAAATATGCATAAATCTAAGGTTTTCAAAGATTTTAAAATGTGCACAGGGTTAATTTTAAAAGGGAATTTTATAGTTTCATTGCAAATCTTTATATTTTTATTTCTGGAGGTTTTTTGAAAACACTGGAAATCAGATTTTTGCAGAATAAGGGATCAGATTTGGGATGAGAAAAGAATGATTAAATTTGCACAAAATGAAACAAATATGTTTATTTGTTTTTAAAGACTTCATAGATGATTTTGTGGGGAGATATTTATCAGAGGATAAATCAGATTTTCTCAGGCAAAGAAAGGTCAAATTTGAAAGAGCTTTCCGGGAGGTTTTTGCAAGCAGATATTTTATCAGATTTTCAAAGATATTTTTCCAGATGAAATCAAATTGGAGATTTTTCAGTGGGAGAATGAAGGAGATTTACAAAAGGATAAAATTAGATATTTTCTCAGACAAGTGGAGTTGGAAATTGATTAAATCAATCAGATATTTTGAAAAAAAGGAATGAGTAAAAATTAGATTTGAGAGAAGGACAGGTGTTTGCTAGATAGAGTTTTAGGGTTTCTTCTCTTCTATATATTTCTTTCTTTTCTCAGTTGTAAGGTTTCCTTTCCTCTTCTTTGTTCTGGTTCTTTCCTGCAGATGCCCAGAATAGGTCCCTATTGGTCTTGTGGAAATTTTATTGTAAGATATACTTTTATGTCTTTGTATATTCATGAAAGCTTATTGTCTGGATGTGTTGAAGTAGAATACAGTAATAGAATAAAATGTGGTTTTCCCTCTTTCATATTATCTTGTCTCTTTGCATTCTATTTGTGCTCTAGTGTGTTTCACTTGTAAGGCATTTGAAATACACCAGCTACAAGGTAGTTTGTTTAATTATTTATGAGTTCCTTTCAAGGA
>MU225517.1:1027121-1061614 GCA_018584345.1 Thuja plicata | reverse complement strand
GCCTGAGTATATGTGGAGCTCAAAAAAGAAGAAGGACCTTATCCAGTCCTTAGCAATTAGGCTTTTCTTGTCTCTGAATCAGTATTAGAAGGCATGGTGTTCAAGTAGTCATTTCAAGCATTGTGATTCATACAAGAAAAATCCCTAACATGAAGACTGAAGGATGAGGTGTTGATACATTATAGTAAGTGAATTAGGGTAAATCTATTAATAGAGTGGTTCTAAGAGGCCTATGTAAATATCTTAATTGAGTTATTACTTTGTTGTAAGTTTAAATCCTTTAACAACTTAGATTGTATAAGTCTAAAAGATCTTAAAAGGGAAGACCCCTCACAAGGTAGATCTTGCAAAGTGATCAAACTTTGTATCCCTAAAAAACACACTTTATTACTATAGTAGTGAAGATTTGTGGGTGTCATCCCCACCCCAATTTTACCTTCAAGGGTTTCTAGGTTACCAAGATATTTGTGTTATGTATTCATGATTAGATGTTAGATCTTTATGACATTTTAGTTTATGTTTATGAATGCATGGTTGAATTAGTTAGTTCATAGTTTGTAGAATTTTTATAGATCTGATTAACCCTCCCCCCTCTCAATTAATAATTTCCCATATTAACTTCCAACAATTAGTATTACAACATTATTCTCTTAAAATAAGTCTAACCGCTTGAGAGTTAAGATCTTGGAAATGGAGGCTTATAAATTGGGAAAGGTAACTGAGAATCAAAATATTGATATTCAATATAGGGAAGAAGCTACTACAGGTATATTTGACAATGGTGAATCGAAAGAAAGCATTTTCGTGACTGCAGATCTATTGGAGTAGAATAACACACTGAAAGAAAAAGTCTAAAGATAGAACAAGAAACTCAATCAACAACACTATGTGAGGTGACTGATCAAAAGAAGAAAGCTGAGGAAGATATGAGAATGGAAGAAGAAGACAAGAGATAGATGGCTACCAAGATTGACAAAAAGGACTAGTGATGTGTAGAAGCTTAAAAATAGCCAGTTTGACATGGTCAACCAATTTTTATTTACAAATCAATAGATAAACAAAAAATAAATTGAAAACACTTATATGAGATTTGAGAACAATCAATTGAAAAATGATTTGAGATTTGAAAGAGAACTCATTGAGGGGATAAACAATCCAAATGAAGCATTGAGATACTTTGAGGAACTTATGAGATCACCAAGTAGAAATAGTGACACATCTAGACTTGGACATACTGAGCACTAATCTTCCACTAAAGAAGAAGAATCATCAAAGAGTGGAGAATTGAGGAATGCGAAGCCAAAGAATAGAAAACCTACATGTTATCATTGTGGGAAACTAGGTCACACATCAAACATATGTTGAAGAAATAATAGTAAATCAAATGCTAAATCTAAATACAGTGGATATTGTTTTAACTATAAGAAGCATGGACATCAGTAACATGAATGTAGGTCAAAGACTATAAATACATCTACTTCACCTTGATTCCAAGGACATTGCTACAATTGTTATAAATTTGGTCATAGAACCAAAGATTGAAGATCCAGTGTAAACTCCAAATGGACATCCAAGAAAAAAATCAATACACTAAGGAAATGTAACACATTCAATTGGGATTACAATACAAGGAACAATTGTCATCATTGCAATGAATATGGTCATATTGCAGAGAATTTTATAAGTACACACTTCATAGGAAAATCCAAAAGATGGATGAATGGAAGTATGGTCTTGTATAGTTGGCACAAAATCAGTCATACCAAGAGAGATTGTAAGACTAGAGCCCCGACACTTACTGTTGAACAAATACGAAATCAAATGAATCTGACATGGGGAAAGAAAGAAGAAGAAAGTAGTGGTGGATCAAGTGAAGCCGAGGTCACCTAATCTAATGGATTAGGTGATCATGCTATTTCAAATTAAGTATAAAGGTATGTAAGGAACTATTTATATTTTATACTAGTTCCTAACATAACATGTTTTAAAGTCCATATTTGCATAAGTTAAGATGCATTAGGATAGATTTGAGACAAGAACTGAGCAAAAGAATTGTAATGAATATTTAATGTTGAGCATCAGTATCATCATATGTTGAGCTACAATATCGACTGAGCTAATATATTGACTGAGCGTCAGTCGACCGAGAGTCAGTAGTGACCAAGTCACTATTTTTACTGAGTGGTGTGTGATAACCGAGCAACTTAATCATAGACCAAGAAATTTTTTTATCCACCTACTAATGCATGAAGCATTTAATGAATCCCTAATCTAACTATTTGAGGGTATATAGTTGATTCATGCACTCATTCTTCATTTTACAGAGAATTAGATTTTGAAGAGAAGTCAAAGGGGATTCAAGAGTGATTCAAGCTGAGTTTGAAAAGATTTCACATGTGCATCGTCAGCTAGTTTTGAGAAGTTTGAAGACTAGTTATTGCTAAGCTACATAGAACCTGATTCATAAATCCTAACTTGCAGCAATGGTAGCCAGTTCATCTAATGGAGTAAAAAAAAAAGACAAGGCATTGATTAATGTTAAATTGGTGAGGATTAACATGTGTTCACAACCAAACTTTCGAGTCATTCCTGAAACTACAATTAAAGGAGATCTTACAAGATCCCTATCATCAATTCCATGAAAGGTACTTATAATCCATGATGTAAAACCTTTTTACATGTGTAATATTGGACAAGTTGGAGACTTAAAATTGAGGGAAGCATCTGACAAACTATGTGCAAATGGAATTCTAGAGGTTGATCATCAACATATTGTTGAGAAAGGGTTAGGCTATGCCCTAGACTTCTTATGCAACTTTAAGGTTGAATAGATCAAGATTGTGTTGAGAAGAACACATGACATGAGTTTATGGATATAAAATGGACCAGTAAAGATTACAAAAGAGATTGTTCACCGAGTTAAAGGTTATCCCATTGTGTAAGAGAAGTGCACAATTTGTTGTAAGAAAAAAGAAGATTTTGAAAAGTTCACTTTGGGTGAGTGGAACAAATGAGACATGAAAATTTCCATGATTGTCGATCTAGAAATTTATTTCAAAGTCAAAGTAATTGCACATAAATTCTATCAATCAAGCATAGAAGATAGTGTTCCATGTGTTACAATCAATCAAGCATGGAAAATAGTGAAGACAAATAATGCTTATGGTCTTGTCGAGTTGTAGATGACTCAATTTGTCGAGAACCTTTCAGTTTTAAGGAGGGCAAACAACTTTATGTGTAATTTTAGTTTGTTACTTGTGTGCATATTGGTCTATACAAAATACTTTTCCTACTATAGGAGATGTTGTAGGGAGTCAAGATGGATGAATAATAATTCAGATAAATGATTTCATTCAGAAATCAGGAGAAAATTTTGATACTATTATGGGCAATTACTTTGTGGAGTTGAAGAAAAATATGAGACTAAGGACCAGAATCTAGGTATCACTAGTGGAGAAACGTTATAATGATGTTTGATTTCTAGTTGATACTGATAACACCTATGTATAAGCTATAGTATGAAGGGGAGCATGGCTAAGGCCATTTCCCTATAAAGTAAACATAGATGAAACATCTGCAGCTATCACCACTTTACTTGCAGAGAACAATGATAAGAATGCCAAGAGATTTGGTACCTATGATGAAGCTAAATCTAAGATAACTTCAAATTTTAACATTGCAAAAATAAATAAGAAGAGAAATAAAACTGTAATTAATCTTGAGAAGATACTAGGAGAAGAACAAGAAGATGGTGATGCACCAGTACAGATCATAAATAGTCAAGGAGAAGACCAATCTAGTGATTCTAAGGAAAGTGGTGATGATGTGGAAGTGGACCCTAAAGGAAAAAAATTGATGGTTTCAAAGACATCCAACAAGTGCAAGTCAAAAACAAATCCTAATCCTCCTATCACATCTTGACCGAGAACCAGGGTATCAATAATTACTATATCTATCAAGCCACAAAAGAAGAAATTGATAAAGGATGTTGAAGGGGTAATCTTATAGAAAAGAAAACAAGTATAAATAGAATTTGAGCCAATTCAACCAAAGAGGGAACCAAGAAGAAGATATATTATGGGTAAAGATGAATAAGATGAAGATTTGATGGAAACCAAGGATATTAGCAAGTTCAAAGTTGAAAAACACAAATGCACTACCAATGTTGATGAAATTTGTCATAACATGTAGAATTCATCAAGTTTGTCAAGCTAAAATAGAAGAGACTATGATAAGGATAAAATAGAAGAGACTATGATGGATATGTTAGTTTCATATAAGATGACACCTTTGGAGATTGGGAATTCAGTCCTTGATGAGCTAGAAAATAAAATTGATGAGAGATGGCAACATGCCATGATAATAGAAAGGCAAGTAAGAGAAGGAGAATTAGCTCAAATTATGCAAGAGTTAACAAAGAAGCAGAAATAAAAATTTATGGATCAACATAGGAAGAGATTCATTCCTAAGTTGAGAGCATATTACATACTAAAGAATGATGTATAAGGTGTTGTACAACAAACCCAAAGGATATACAAGGTTATCTTTGGATTAATAGTTGAAAAGAAGAAAGACGGGGGCACATCTAAGAAAATTTAGCTTGATGTAACAAAGAAGACATCAATGAACCAAATAATACTAAGGATATGACACATGATGATATTGGAGCTGAAATGATTGACATTAGAGAGAAATACTTGAAAAAAGATGTTGACAATGAGGAGAAAGATAAGGTTGAGGAAGAATTGATTGAATATTCCACTGAGTCAAGAGGTGACACAAGGTTTGAACTCTAAGGAACAGGGAAATGAGGCGCTCTAAATTCCAGATTCACATACCAAGGAAAACCTTGAAGACAATATAGAGGGAGACAAAAGAAAAGAAGATAATTCTACACTAGACATCTCCAAATCACTTGAATAAGTCACTGAGGTGACCAAGACTTCTGAGATAGAGGAGAAACAAGAACCTAAGGAGGAAGAGGCAATACAAGAACTGGTAAAGCTACCTAATGTTTCTCCTCTATTATCTATTGAAGTTAAAAATATGATACAACTACCGAGAAGATACTTAATACTCAGAAGGAGTTAGTATCAATTAGTGGTGACACTAATATTTTGAAAGGTTAATATAAACCAAGTAGTAGCTCACTAGAGCCAAGCAAGAAGAAATCACATAAGAAGAAGAACGATAAGAGATTTGAAGTTACACTTGATAAAATTATATTCATTCCAAAATGGGATACTAATAACTTATATTATGAATAGATGCTAATCTTGCAAGACTTATTGAATGGGAAGAGGAATCAAGTAGAATTGAAATGAGAACATCAAGAGAAGTAGGTATAACATGAGATTAAAGAAATCTTTGTTGATGCATTCAAATTTCAAGACCTCAATGAGTAGGCACATATTGGAACAATTGGTTCATATTGTTTATAAGGTGAACATAGACAACATAGATGCAAATGAGAAACTCCTTCAAAGAACAAAAAGAAAATTTGAGACAAACATACTTGAGAAAATCACAACAAAGCTTACCGAGAAGAAGGTTGCACTTTTTGATTTGGTTATCAATTTTAAAGAAGTGATAGAGAATGTTCTCTCTTTATACAAGCAACTGTGTGATACTAAATTCTTTACAAAGGAGAATCAATATCTTATAGAGAAGCTACAGTTAGATTTGAGGTCATAAGGACAATCCTTGAGCATGGATGCAAGTTCTAGCTCTTTCCAATTTAGCAGGTTGATACACACCCAAGGGAGATTATCTAAGCTTGTGGCTAATGATAAAAGAATAAGGGAAAAAATGATTTTAATTTAGATAATGTTGATACCTCACTTCGAGGTTATGCACAAAGAAGTGAAAGTGGCAAAGGACCTATCACAGAAAGATCCACCTATGAACAGTGTCGAGAGTCTGATTGATCTAGCTATCGAGCTAGAAATTAAGTTTCAAGTTTTGGAGTCTGTAAGGACAAGTTGGGATAATTCCTTAGCTACTATATTATAGATCAATAAACCATTTTTTGATAAGTATAGTTTTACCCCAACAACCCTAGCAGAGCAAGATCACAAGAGTGACAAAAAGTAGGGGGAAATGTCATAGATTCAAGAGGATAAATGTATGTATGTCTATACCTGTATTATATATAGTGAAGTCTTTATGGAGAAAGACTGAGTCAGAATCAAAGGGGGAGTTCTAAATTTTGAATTATTTTGAGTACTATCCTTTTTTGAAGGACTGAAAAGACATGACAAAGTGTTTTTGCTGCTAATGACAAATGGGGAGATTTTTGATCTCTAAGTTTTTTTGTTTATTATTGTCTCACACTTAGTGATATTCAAGGTAGGTTGGTAGGTCATCACTATGACTGAGCCATCTCACTATGGAAAAAACTGAGTAGTAGGTACTACCAAGAAAGTCAGAGGTCATTGAGTACTCAATGGATGTCAAGCAGATTCATTGTCGAGTTGCATAGAAGAGTTAGTGCCGAGTGACAACATACAACTATGCGAATTGACATAGTATTGACTGAGAACTAGTATTTCATTTTGCTGAGTAAAATTTTTTTTGTATATGTATTTGGAATGAGAAAAACACCAAGGTAAACTATTTTGGCCAACTTCTATAGAGAATTTAAAGATCATATACAAAGATTTAATTCATTAGTTACATGCTATTTTTATGATCATGGATCCTTATGCAAGCCATGCAACCAATCAAAATTAGAGATGCCTAAGTGGAAAAAGATGATAGATCTAGATTGTTGATCTTGATCTAGATGATCTAGTGGTGTGTGTAAGAATGTATATTTGGATGTAGATGTGAAGAGCATAGATCAAAAATATATGTATACTTTGCATATCTGAAGCATTAACCAGATAGAGTGACCGAGAAGAGTAGTGAAGAATAGATAAGAGTTAAATTAGATTGAGAGATCAGTTAAGAGTTTGAAAGAGGAGATCCCTGTTGTAATTGAGATAAGTAACTGAGAGGGGAGGGGTGAATTAGTTACTTCAAAAAAAATCCTTGTCCTTTATATGTCTTAATACTTTAATACTATTACTCGGGTTAGTTAAGATATTCTTTTATAGCTCAAGTGTTCCTTTTATAACTTGGGTGTCAAAACAATCTTTAATGCAATTATACTTAGAGATTAAGTGCATAAACACAAAGCATAAAACAAGTAACACGTACACATATGAAACCAAGATTTAAAATGGAAACCCAATATGGGAAAAACCACCAATGTAACTAGTTACTATTTTTCACTCTTTTGAAGTGAGCCCTATTAGGATCCAACCCTGTTAAAGGTTATAATAACACACTATTAGGTGTGACCTATTTAAAGGATTTAATCACCATGTGAGGAGTGGCCTTGTTAGAGGTCTTCAACACTTCAATCTTGAAATGCTAACTTGTGAGAGGATTTACAAAAGACTGTTAAGTCTACTCTGTTATGAGATTTTGATCACTGCTACAATTGTTATAAAGTAACAATTGATTGACCTATATGTGTAAGCAATTGCATTTTTGATTCATATCTCTGCTTGATTGTAATTGGATCCTTATTGATCAGATATTATATTATAGCTTTGAGTGTTCTGTATTCAATCAAAATCCCATCTGATTTTTCCTTCACAGAATTCCACACTTTTGCCTTTTCACTTTCACTTCTACTTACACAATTAGACTTCAACACATTCAAAACATTCAATCCAAACTTGACCTTTCATAAATACATGGTAAGCCCTATCAAGTCAGCTTGAATAAATTTTAAATGATAAATCATAATTCAGTCGGCCTCATATAACCATTTAATTACATAATATAAATCACTATTAGTTGACTACAACTGAATGCACGACCAAGACTGAAATGCCCGAGTGAACTCGGTCAACACTGAATTTCTTCAATGCCCAAACTCAACTCATTTTGTTTACCAACTATGCTCAGTCTGAATGTAGACATTAGTGTAAAACAACTACATAAGTGTATATACATGTGTAACATCAATGACAATACACAATTGAATAATTGTCTTCAACAATCTCCCTCTTTGCCATTAATGGCAACACAACATGTCATAATACAAAGAATTGTGGAGAAATAGAAAATTTATTTAATGTCTTTAGCTTCATTCTGATTCTCCCTTTGAAAATGTCCTTAGATTCATTCTGATTCTCCCTCTAGCAATGTCCTTAGCTTCATTCTGATTCTTATGTATTATAGAAAACTCTCCCTCTTTGACAATATATTCCAAAGACTCCAATTCCAAAAGTATTGTTTATATTTGAAGTTGTAATGTACTTGAATGTACTAATTCATTTGCAATGGGCTCTGATATATCTGCATCAACTAGAAGGTTTTCACTATCACTTGGGTTGATGCATCACTAAACTACATTTTAGTGACCTTCAGGTAGGGGAAGTACCCCTATCTTTCCTCTAAGATACAAGAATGCATCCTTAGGTAAGGGTTTTGTGAATATGTTGGCAACTTGTTCTTTGGTGTTTACATATTCCAACCTTACTTCTCTATTCTATACTAATTCCCTCAAGAAATGATATTTTATTTCTGTGTGCTTGGTTTTGGTGTGCATCATAGGATTCTTTCAGATGTTAATGGCACTGGTATTGTCACAGTAGATAATAACTAGTTCTTTTATCTCTTCCTTCATTCCTGACAACAACTGCTTGATCCATATGATGTTAGAATAGTTCACTACTGCAGCAACATATTCTACCTCTGTTGTAGACTAGGAAATACAATTTAGTTTCTTGCTAGTCCAAGACACTAACCTTTTTCCAAGAAAGAAAGCTCCACCACTAGTGCTCTTCCTATCATCGACAATTCCAGCCCAATCAACATCAATGAATACTTTTAAATCAAATTTTCCACCTTTCTTATACCATAAACCATAGTCTTTAGTACCTTTCAGATATCTCATAATTCTTGTGATTTCCATTAGGTGATTATGTTTGGGATTAGTTGAAAATCTTGCAACAATACAAACTGCCAATGCAATATCAAGTCTGGTGTGCACAACATATTGCAATTTTCCAATCATGGATCTATAATTGGTTTGATCTACCTCTTTTGAATCATCATCCTTAGATAGTTTATGTCCACTACACATAGGTGTTTGAACAGGTTTGGAATCTTCCATACCAAATTTCTTGAGTATCTCCTTGATATATTTTGATTGAGTAATGTAGATACCAGCCTTCATTTGATGTACTTGTAAACCAACAAAAAATTTGATTTCACCAAACATAGACATCTCAAATTATTTTCTCATAGCTACAGAGAATGCTTTGCATAGGTCATCATAACCAGTGAATAATATATCATCAAAAAATATCTCTTCTAATAGTATTTTGTTCTATGGTCCTTCTTTGATGTATAGGCTACTGTTATCATTGGTTCTCTAAAATCCAATGCTTATTAGATAGCTATGTATTCTTTCATAACAAGGTTTAGGCACTTGCTTTAGTCCTTACAATTCTTTGTGTATCTTTCAAACCATATTTCTTCTGCTGAGATCAATAAAGCCTTTTGGTTGTTTAATGTAGACTTCCTCTTCTAGGATTCCATTAAAAAATGAAGACTTAACATCCATCTGATATAGTTTGTATCCTTTATGTCCAGCATATGCCAGAAGAGTTCTAACTCATTCAAGTCTTGCAATAGGAGAAAATGTTTCTCCATAGTCAATACCCTATTCTTGAGCATATCCTTTACAAACTAGTCTATCCTTGTTTCTAGAGACTTTCCCATTTTCATCCATCTTGTTTCTAAAAATCCACTTGGTTCCAATCACATTCTTGTCCTTTGGCCTAGGTACAAGAGTTCAAGTTTTTTTCTTCTTAATCTGCTCAATCTCTTCATTCATTGCCTCTATCCAACTTTCATCATTCAATGCATCTTTACCAGTTCTAGGTTCAAATTCACTTAGTAAGCATATACCTTTTATTTTCTTTCTTGTCATTACACCTTCTATCTGATCTCCACTTATTTTCTCAAGTGCATGATGCCTTTTCACATATCTGGAAAATACTAGATCCTTGAATCTAGATTATGGACTTGATCCACTAGGTCTGTCATTCTCAAACATTCTTTCTTGTTCCTCTATTTGATACTCGGTTCCCTCTGAATATGACTTGGTTCCTTTTATCTGTGACTTGGGTCCTTCAGTCTGTGACTCGGGTCCCTCTATCTATGACTTGGGTCCCTCTGTCTATGAATCAGATCCTTCTACTAGCACTTCATGTTGAACATTTTGCAACTCAGGTAGTACATTTTGTGTTAGTATATGTTGTCCCATCATCATTGCTTGAGTCATAGGTATAGTATCAGGTTCATAATATACAAATTTTTTGTAGTCTTCAGGCTCTTTACTACTCTTCTCTTCACATTTTTTTGCAAACTCATCAATCTTGATATGTACACTCTCTATGACTTTATGAGTAGTAAGATTCAGACATTTTTATGCTTTGCTTTTACATGATTAACCTAGGAATATTCCTTCATCACTTTTTGCATCTAGTTTCCCATTTCTTGCTTCCTTCAAGATGTAGCATCCATTTACAAATACTTTGAAATAATGAACATTAGATTTATAGCCATACCATAATTCAAAATGTGTCTAATTACTACCTTTCATTAGTTGAACTCTATTGAAGGTGAACATTGTAATGATGATGGCCTCCTTCCAGTATTTGGCAGCAACATTCTTTTAAATCATTAAGGTTCTGGCACAATCCATAATGGATCTATTTCTCCTTTCTTCTATTCCATTTTTCTATGGTGTTCCAGGGGCAGATACATGTCTTTTTCTTCCTCTTTCATTGCAAACTTCATTGAACTCATTATAAAATGAATTCTCCTCTGTCAGATCTTAGGAATTTTAGTTTCTTTCCTGTTTCTTTTTCAACTCTTGTAGGATAACACTTGAATTTATGAAAAGCTTCTGATTTCTCTCTTATAAACATGACAGTCATCATTCTAGAATGATCATCAACAAATAGAAAAAAACATTTTTCTCCAGTATATATTTTTGTTCCAATTGATCCACATAGATCAATATGTACCAATTCAAAGACTTCATCAGTATTATAGTTCTTTCTCTTGAAGCTAGTCTTGCTCATCTTTCCAATTTGACATTGTTTGCATATTGCTAACTTGGGTTTCTTCAAGATAGGAATACCTCTTACTCTTTTTTTCTTTCTTATGTTTACCAGATTTTCAAAATTCACATGACACAACCTTTTATGTCATAACCATCTTTCTTTTACTTGTGCAATAAATATTGAACCTTCAGTGAGATCAAGATAGAATAAATTACCTTCTGTTTTCCTGCCAGTTCCAACTAGGTTCCCTTTACCATCCAGGAGCTTGGCCTTACCATTCATAAATTCTACCTTGAAGCCAATGTTGTTCAGCTGTGCTACACTTAGTATATTTCTCCTTAATCCTTCAACCCAATAAGTATTATCACAATTGATTCCTTCTGTCAGAAAAATGCAGCCTTTTCCTTTTACAGGGTGTTAGACCCCATTTTTAAACTTTAAAAATGTGATATTTTTCATATTAATCAATGTTTGAACTCTTTATCATAGTTTTGTTTGGGTTTTGAACCTTATTGAACTGAGTTCAATAAGCTACAATTGGCTCAAGGTAGTTCAAATGGTTAGACTAATTCAGTGCTTTGAGGTTCAATATCAAGGTTCAGTTTGCCAAATCCAGGTTCACAAAATTCTAATATGATTTGTGGATTCAGTATAGCAATTGAACTCAATGGTCATATTTAAGAGGTATAGTTCAGTGGCTTGAATTGAAAGGATGCAGCTCAAGGGATTTATATAGTTCAAATTCAACATATTAGTGGAATTTATCAGTACATAAGATTCAAATCAGTTCAAAATGGTTCAGTCCACCTAATATTAGTTGAAATTGTTTCAAGAAGGTTCTTTCAAGAAGCATATTCATAAACTTCACAAATTTTGGGTTGTGAAGCCTTGCTAAATTTTTAGAGGATAGCATATCACATTGAGCCTAATGTACCTTAAAAGAACATCCAAAGCATGCATTGGTGAATATTCCACTTTTTCTCTGCCAGAAGGAAGCTCTCCAACTTTGTCATGTATATCAAATTTAGTGACATGAAAAATTTAAGAAAAGTATTTGAATCCACCTATGGAGGAAGACATGTGTGGATTGTTTGAAAAAATGTCAAAGAATACATATCAAACATGGAACATGATACAATAGTGTTTAGTATTATTTTGATCAAAATCAATCCATTGTTGATAACAAGTTTGGGTTGTTCTACCTGCTTTCCACAAAGGAATAAAGGATCAATCAAACTGTGGGTGTGTGTAAATTGATCGATGGAATGTCAATAGACACTTTTTAGAGATGAAACAAAATCTTGTGACCTGTCATCAACCTCCAGTGTTGCTCTAGTTGTTAGTATGCAGAGTTCAAGTTTAAATGGGCAATCCTAAATAAGTTACAACCTTAGAAGATGAATACCTCGAATAGAAGGAAGATAGTATTACCCTCTGTATTTCCTTAAAATATTCACAATACACATGAAGGAATAGATCTTGCATGCAAATCATTTGACAGGTTAACATTTACAAGTTTGAGGTATATATAGTTCACCGATAGCAATTTCCAAGTAATTACTTTCTAATAGCACATGTATGGTGTTACAATGAGAACTTCAGATGTGTATGAAGCTTAGCATCAAATAAGGATTTACCTCAGGCATAATGAATCAGTGTGTTTAATCAATCGGCTAACATGTGTTGGGATCAGTTCATCAAAACCCAATATACTATTAGATGATCTTGAAATTATTACAAGAACCAAAATCTTCTTTGTGATTTGGCACCCAAATTGGAGCTCTCAAACATGTGGATGAATGTAGTCATATGAATATGGGAGTCAATGCCAAGATAATCCATAATCTTAAATCTCTTGTGCAAGGACAAAGAAATAGAAGCAAAGGCCAATTCACATACATGGAATGCAAAGGCCTCAGGTAGTTGAAGTCATGGTCGTCCAAGCAAAAAACTTGAAGTTATCAGTGCATAGATTCTAATGGACAAGTCTCAACATGAAAATCATGCTTAGTTGTAAATAGGGTTATCCTTGAACCTAAGCTTTAAAAATGGGCACTCTGTTTGGCATGGGGGACCAAGGATCTTGGAGATCAATGTAGAGGAGGTGTGGACATGTATAAACTATTCACTAAAATGATCATATTAGTGCAAGCCGTCAAATCCCCAATCTCAATGGGACATGGAGAATGTATATAAAGTTGTGTCAAAGTGCATGTGCTATGGATTTGGTCAGGATAGTCCAGACATGAAAATTTATGAGGAAAATGTGGCCTGATTCACTGATGAATAATACAGACAATGACTCCAAACTTTTTGACAAAATGTCAAACAGTCATGAGGAACAACAGAGAAATTTGGCTTCAATGAATATAGAACCGTGTTAATGACGTCTGTTGAATTAAGTCAATGATAGACAACCCAAGTCAGATGAGGATTTCAGTATTTCCCAATGCATCTCTAGTAAAGGATCGAGCTCAAGCCCAATGTGAGTCCATGATCAGTAGCTGGGGTTTTTGAAGTCTGATTGATGGGCATATGAGGAATGACAATAACTTTATCCCATAGAGTGATATTTTTTTCCTTGTCGACTATCATAGCCCATGGTCCATCAGCTAAGGGGTTGATGAGAATGAGAATATGCTAATTTAGGCATGATAAATGGCTGAGACAAGTTTCCAACCCACATAACTATGCAAGCAATAAATTGAGGACACACACAAGTCCCAAATACAATACAGAACATGTCACTGATAAATAAGAGTTTTACAATGAGGTCCAAGTAGAAGCATATGTGGCAATGATAAGGCCAAGTTTTAATGATAACTCGACATGATAGTAACAAATGTTAGCAAATGAAAATTACTTTGATAGTATATAGATTTGTTATATATGTTTTAAACTCAACTAAGTTTCATCACAGAAGATATTTCAAATAATTTAATTAATATTTATAAGGTAATGAACATTATGGTCCCAACATGGAGACCCTATATTAGAGATGAGAATTAATGCCGAGAGTTAGTTAAATAACTAATGAAGATGCTATCAAGAGGAATATGAAAGAACCTAGGATAATTCTTGACAAATGTGACATTTTGATATAAGGAGACACATCAAAAAGGAAAGTAGTGACAAAGGAGATAAAATTAGAAATTACCTAGGTTATGTAAAAAGAAATATTCTCAAGAATCAGTTAGAAAACAGAAAGGAAAGTTATCAGGAAAAAGTAAAATATGCCCAGAAAAGAGGGAAGAAGGGGTATTCTTTTTTTGGAGAAGTCTGGGTGCTAGGATAAGGAAGGAGGAACTGGTTTTGATTTAGATTGTAACAGGGGAAGAAGATAGAATTTTTGGTTGTCATATGTAATTTTCTTGCAGGAATTAATGGACTTTTTGTCATTTTTATGTATTTGGAGAAAGGAAGAAAAATATTGAAACTTTGAATTTAAATTTTTTTTATTTATGATTGAATCAGATTTTGAGCTATTTTGGTTATCTCTATTCGTAGTCCTATCAAGGTTATGTAAATGATTTTCATACAAACTTTGATTTTTATGCATTCATCTAACTGAGAATAATGTTTTGAGTCTTTCCTTGTCCTTTTAAATTGGTAAAATTGATGTAAATGGTCTTCATGCCATGCATTTAGTTTATTTTAAAAGTTATCATTTATGATTTTCACATTCACATCATGTTGGAGAGTGAATGTTAGTGTACCTTCTTGTCTTCTGGTTAAAGACATTTCCATTTTTTTATTTATTGTAAAATCAAATGAAGGTAGTTGTGCCTTTTAAAACAAGCAGAGAGTACTTGTACACAATCATGGCAAGTGACCCAACTGTTGTGTTACGGTTTTGTCTTTTAGCCTTGGGTTTTGGGAGTATTTTTGTGCAAGTATTTTGGGAAGACAAATATTTTCACCAACATATTTTTGGCGACTCTACTAGGGACTTGAAAGCAAGGTTCCAGTGCTTTCCTTTCTTAGTTTTTTGAAGGTGCTTCCCCGAGGATGGAAGTTGGCGACTCTAACTTTTTCTGGTGGAAGAAGCCTACTGTGAAGATGGCTTTGATAGAAACTTGTTCATGGCAGCCACATCATGTTCCTTTCGGTATGTCTCATTACACAACCATGCCTACTAGTTCTAAAAGATACTTTCCAAAGTTTTATGGAAGAAATAACCAAGACCTTGACAGTCACATCTGAGAATTTAATATAGCCTATGGGATTCTTGGTGTTTTAGAAGAGGATATCTTTATCCATATTTTCATTAGATCCCTTGTTGGTGATGCTGCTACTTGGTTTTAAAATTTAGAATATGGGTGTATCACCGGTTGGAAGGTGCTAGAGGATAAATTTCTTGCTATATTCAAAACAACAGTCCGCGTGGGTGCTCTCTTATGCCATTTTTTCAAAATAAAGAAAGGAGAGAATGAAGAGATAAGAGAGCTTGTAGATAGATTCAATCAAACCTTGACAAAAATTCCATAAGTTGATCAGCCCACTCAAGCTTACTTCTTGTCAATCTTGATTGCAGCATTGCGTTCGAAGGTTAAATTTTACCTTAAAAAGAGTAAGGTATGTGATTTTGAATTGGCTAAATAAGAAGTTGTTAGAGTTGAAGATGCATTATTGTTATCAGGATTAACTGAGAAAAAGAAAGTTACCAATTCCTCCAATAAAGGATGTGAAGATAGTTATTATCTTGAATCAAAGATTCCTGAACTTTTATCTTACACAATAGAAAGTTCAAGTCTGAAAGTTTTCAGTAATAGAACAAATCACTTGAATGACGGTTATGAAACAATTAAAACATTCAATATTGTTTCCAGTGATGATTATGACAGCTCAAGCGATGAAGAGGAAGATGAGTTTTTTCCTCCATTGAGCCTGTCATCCATATCTTGTAGTTTCATGAATGGTAAGCAAGGAGAAAAATCAGTTGGAGAAACCACTGATGAAGAGGTATATTTCAGATTTGGCCTCAAACCTTGAAATGTCCACTTGTAGAAGTATTAATGCTATAGTCGTTGAAAGAAAAAAACCTCTGACTAATATGAAATAGTATGAAATAAGTTCTGATATCAACACTTTTCCATCACTATTTGAAGCTGGAATTGATATGTCACCAAATAAAAATAAACATATGGGAGATAGTATAAATATTGGTGAAAAATCTGAATACACCTCATCTTTTTTTAATCCACTTTTTTTATTGGAAAATTTTGATGAAACCCTTGAAGTCAAAGATAATCCTTTCTTTGAAATACATGTTAATGAAGATATATAGGGGTTAGAAGGATTTCATCTTCACACTGACTCTACATGCAATGATGATGCTAACACTAAATAACACATGGTAGAAGAGAGGAATCATAAAAATCTAGAGCAAGTCCTTTGTATGCAAATCATAAATGATTGTCTCTCAGGAGAGATTACTCTAGATACATCTAAAACAGGCCAACATATTTAAAATATTGCTGGTGAAAAGTTATTACCTCCATTGGTGAATAATTATTTCATACTTGAAAAAGTTCAAATAGCTTATTGTATCTCCGATATTAGTCAAGATTGGGCTCATTCAGGTCAAACTCCACATGCAAATATTTTCCAAATTAATGATTCTTCTATGTTTTAAAAATAATATGGCTTTGTCATGGGTTACATTAATGGAGAATACAATAGAGGAAAGACTCTAGCTGGAAAAATTACTTGAAGGGACCTCTTATGTCTAGTTAACCTTTGGTGGAACCTCTTATTGATCTTGAGTTGGAAATTGCTTTGCAGGGGTATTTGTCTTCTTCATAGTGGCACATACTTCTCCTAGCCAGTGAATGATTTTATGTGAGTTACATTCTTCATTATCTTGTGAGGTAGGTTTTCCTTCCTGTACATGTTTGTAGATATGGTTTTGGTTTGTAGTTTTGGTGGTGTTGTTAGTCTAGGTGTTTTTGGCTTGTTGCAGCCATGCTCCCCTCCACCCTCTATGAGAAACTCCCTTTCCCCCCTTTTCCTTGCAACTCTATTTCCCAATGGATACTAGGCACTATTCCTTGACCTAAGATATGAAGGTTCTCTACTTTTCACATGAAAAATAGTCCCCCTTTATATCCAATGTTAGACACCATTTTTAAACTTTAAAAATGTGATATTTTTCATATTAATCATTGTTTGAACTCTTTATCATGGTTGTGTTTGGGTTTTGAACCTTATTGAACCGAGTTCAATAAGGTTCAATTGGTTCAAGGTAGTTTGAATGGTTAGACTACTTCAGTGCTTTGAGGTTCAACATCAAGGTTCAGTTCGCCAAATACAGGTTTAAAAAATTCCAATATGATTTGAATATTTAGTATAGAAACTCAATTCAATGGTCAAATTTCAGAGGTATAGTTCAGTTCCTTGAATCAAAAGGATGCATCTCAAGGGATTTATACAATTGAAATTCAACATATCCATGGAATTCATCAGTACAGAAGAATCAAATCAGTTCAAAATGGTTCAATCCGCCTAATATTAGTTAAAATTGTTTCAAGAAGGTTCTTTCAGGAAGCATATTCATAAACTTTCCCAATTTTGGGTTGTCAAGCCTTGCTAAATATTTAGAGGATAGAATATCACATTGAGCCTAATGTAACCTAAAAGAACACCCAAAGCATGCATTGGTGAATATTCCACTTTTTCTCTGCCAAAAGGAAGCTCTCCAACTTTGTCATGTATATCAAATTTAGTGACATGAAAAATTTAAGCAAAGTATTTGAATGCATTCATGAATATTCCACTTTTTCTCTGCCAGAAGGAAGCTCTCCAACTTTGTCATGTATATCAAATTCAGTGACATGAAAAATTTAAGAAAAGTATTTGAATCCACCTATGGAAGAAAAAATGTGTGGATTGTTTGATAGAATGCCAAAGAATACATATTAAACTTGGAACATGATACAATAGTGTTTGAGCATTATTTTGATCAAAATCAATCCATTGTTGATAACAAGTTTAGGTTGTTCTATCTGATTTCCAGAAAGGAATAAAGGATCAATCAAACTATGGGTGTGTGTAAATTAATCGATGGAATGTCAATAGACACTTTTTAGAGATCGATCAAAGTCTCATGACCTGCCATCAACCTCCAACAGTGCTCTAGTTGGTAGTATGCAGAGCTTGAGTTCGAATGGGCAATCCTGAATAAGTTACAATGTTAGAAGATGAATACCTTTAAAAAAAAAGGAAGATAGTACTACCCTCTGTATTTCCTTAAAATATTCACAATACACATGAAGGAGGAGATCATGCATGCAAATAATTTGACAGATTAACATTTACAAGTTTGAGGTATATATAGTTCAACGGCAAAAATTTCCAAGTAATTACTTTCTAATAGCACATATATGGTGTTACAATGAGCACTTCAGATGTGTGTGAATCTTGGCATAAAACAAGGATTTTCCTTAGGCATAATGAATCAGTGGGTTGAATCCATCGGCCAACATGTGTTGGGATCAGTTCATCAAAACCCAATATAACATCAAATGATCTTGAAATTATTACAAGAACTGAAATCTTCTTTATGATTTGGCACCCAAATTGGAGCTCTTGAACATGTGAATGAATGTAGTCATATGAATATGGGAGTCGATGCTGAGATAATCCATAATCTTAAATCTGTTGTGCAAGGACAAAGAAATAGAAGGAAATTCCAATTCACATACATGGCATGCAAAGGCCTCAGGTAGTTGAAGTCATGGTTTCCCAAGTGCAAAACTTCAAGTTATTAGTGCTTAGATTTTTTTGGACAGGTCTCAACGTGAAAATCATGCTTAGTTGTAAACAGGGCTATCCTCAAACCCAAGCTTTCAAAATGGGCACTCCATTTGGTGTGGGAGACCAAGGATCTCAGAGATCAATGTAGAGGAGGTGTGGATATATATAAACCATTCACTAAAATGATCTTATCAGTGTAGGCCGCCAAATCCCCAATCTCAGTGGGACATGGATAACATATATAAACTTGTGTCGAAGTGCTTGTGTGATGGATTCGGTTAGGATAGTCCACACGTGTGAATTTATGAGGAAAATGTAGCCCAATGCACTGATGAATAACATAAAGGATGACTCTGAACTATTTGATGAAATGTCAAATAGTCATGAGGAACGACAGAGATCTCTGGCTTCAATGAACATAGAACCATGTTAATGGTGTCAATTAAATTAAGTCAATGATAGACAACTGAGTCAGATGAGGAATTTAGTATGGATCAACACATCTCTAGTAAAGGATCAAGCTCAAGCCTGGTGTGAGTCCTTGATCAGTAGCCAAGGTTTTTGAAGTCTTATTGATGAGCATATGAGGAATGTCAATAAATATATCCCATATAGTGATCTTTATGGCCTTGTCGACTATCACAGCCCATGGTCTATCAACTAAGGGGTCAATGAGAATAATAATATGGTAATTCAAGCATGATAAATGACCCAGAAAAGTTTCCCACCCACATAACAATGCAAGAAACAAATTGAGGACACACACAAGTCCCAAATACAATACAATACATGTCACTAATAATTGAGATTTTCCTAATGAGGTCCAAGTGGAAGCATACGTGGAAATGATAATGCCAAGTTTTAATGATAACTCGACATGATAGTAACAGGTGTGAGAAAATGAAAATTACTTTGATAGTATATGGATTTGTTATATCTATTTTAAACTCAACTAAGTTTCATCCCAGAAGATATTTCAAATACTTTAATTAGTATTTATAAGGTAACGAACATTATGGTCCCGACATGGAGACAATATATTAGGGATGAGAAGTAATGCCAAGAATCAGTTAAATAACTGACGAAGATGCTATCAAGAGGAATATGAAAGAACCTGGGATAATTTCCAACAAATGTGGTACTTTGATCTAAGGAGACACATCAAAAAGGAAAGTAGTGACAAAGGAGATAAAATTGGAAACTACCCAGGTTATGTAAAAATAAATATTCTCAAGAATCAGTTAGAAAACTTAAAGGAGAGTTATTAGGAAAAAGTTAAATATGCCCACAAAAGAGGGAAGAACGGGTCTTCTTTTTCTAGAGAAATCTGGGTACTAGGGTAAGGAAGGAGGAACTGTTTTTGATTTAGATTGTAAGAGAGGAAGAAGATAAAAATTTTGGTTGTCAGATGTAATTTTCTTGTAGGGATGAATGGACTTTATGTCATTTTTACGAATTTGGAGAAAGGAAGAAAAATATTGAAACTTTGAATTTAAATATTTTTATTTCTGATTGAATCAGATTTTGAGCTAGTTTGGTTATCTCTATTTGTAGTCCTGTCAAGGTTATGTAAATGATTGTCATACAAACTTTGTTTTTTATGCATTCGGCTATCTGAGAACAATGTTTTGAGTCTTTCCTTGTCCTTTTTAATTAGCAAAATTGATGTAAATGGTCTTCGTGGCATGCATCTAGTTTATTTTGAAAGTTATCATTTATGATTTTCACATTCACATCATGTTGATGAGTGAATGTTAGTGTACCTTCTTGTCTTTTGGTTAAAGACAATTCCATTGTTTAATTCATTGTAAAATCAAACGAAGGTAATTGTGCCTTGTAAAAAAAGCAAGTAGTACTTGTACACAATCATGGAAAGTGACCCAACTATTGTGTTATGGTTTTTTCTTTCAGCCTTGGCTTTTGGGAATATTTTTTTGTAGGTATTTTGGGAAGACAAATCTGTTCACCAACACGGGGCAAGGTTCAACATTCCCAAAACTGACACTTCCACCATCATAGTGTTCAAGATGGTCAAACTTTGTCTTATCACCATTCATGTGATGAGAGAAACCACTATCAATTATCCAAGTATTATTTTTATTGATGTGTGAGAAAAGTGAAGTATTTTCATCTTCCTCATTTGACTCATCCTTAATGGCCATATAAACCATTTCTTCTTCTTCATCATTGTCAAAATATTTTGTAATATAACAAGACTTCTTGCATTTATCCTTATAGATTTTTTGGTTATTGAAATCTTTCTTGTCTTTGAATTTGTTAAACTTCCTCTCATCCTTGTCTTCCTTGTTTGGACACTTTGCAGCAATATTACCAACCTCATTCCATGAGAAGCAAACCAATGGTATCTTTCCTCTGTATTTTCCTTTTGCATCTCTTCTTGCAAGCAGTGCTTCAATGATAACAAGATATTCATCATCAGATTCATCATCGTTGTCACTTTAAATATGCTTTCCTTTAGAGTACCTATCCTTCTTACCAAGGTTCAATTTGGCTTTGAATGCATACTAAAGATTGCTAGAGCCAAGAGAGTAGTTATCAAAATTGTCTAGCTCAAAGGCTGTAAGTATTCCCTCTAATGTATCTAGAGTAAGGTCTTTGTTGCACCTCATTTCTTGAATGACTAAAACCTTAATATCATAGATAGGGAGTAAAGTTCTGAGTGCCTTGTTAAATACTATAGTATCTTCAATTAGTCCACCTGCTGCTCTGATGGCACTTACAATCTTCTTGATTCTTTCACCATACTTTGTGATATCTTCTCCTTCTTTCATTTTCATCTGGTCAAATTGTCCTCTTAGACTTTCTTCTTTATCTCTCTTTACATTTGCATCACCTACATAAATGTCTTGTAGTTTCTTCCATATATCATACGCTGCAAGGCAGTCCTTGAATTCATCAAATTCCAAATAGCTGGGTGAGGAAGCTATCTCAATCATCATTATGCTATGAAGTTTCTGTTCCATCATCTGTTCCATAGTCATAGTCCCTTTTGGTGCAACATATTTGGTTTCCAAGAATTTTAAACTATCAAATCCAATAGTAGATAGATGTAGCTTCATCAGTTCATGCCATGCTAGGAAATTGTCTTTGTTTAGCTTTGGGATCTCCCTCCTGTAAGACATCTCGGGTCTTTATCTTAGGCCTTGAAACCTTTCCTGAAAGCACTTGAAGCTATGATACCAATTGATGGAAATGAGATAAGTAAGTGAGAGGGGAGGGGTGAATCAGTTACCTCAAAAAAAATATTTGTCCCTTAGATGTCTAAATACTTAAATACTATTACTCAGGTTAGTTAAGATATTTTTCTGTAGCTCGGGTGTTCCTTCTGTAACTCGGGTGTCAAAGAAATATTTAATGAAATTATACTTAGAGATTAAGTGCAGAAACATAAAGCATAAAACAAGTACACATATGACACCAAGATTTAACGTGGAAACCCAATATGGGAAAAACCACCAATGTAACTAGTTATTGTTTTACACTCTTATGAAGTGAGCCCTATTAGGAGCCAACCCTGTTAAAGGTTACAATAACACATTGTTAGGTGTGACCTATTTAAAGGATTTAATCACCCTATGAGGAGTGGCCTTGTTAGAGGTCTTCAACACTTCAATCTGGAAATGCTACCTTATGAGAGGATTTACAAAAGACTGTTAAGTCTAGTCTATTAAGAGATTTTATCAATGCTACAATTGTTAGAAAGTAACAATGGATTGACCTATATGTGTAAGCAACTGTCTTTACTGATTCAGATCTCTGCTTGATTGTAACTGGATCCTTGCTGATCAGATATTCTATTGCAGCTCCGAGTGTTCTATATTCAATTAGAATCCCATCTGATTTTGCCTTCATATAATTCCACACTTCTTCCTTTTCACTTTCACTTCTACTTACACACTTAGACTTCAACACATTCAACACATTCAATCCAAAATTGACCTTTCATAAATACATGGTAAGCCCTATCAAGTCAACTTGAATAAACTTTAAATGATAAATCATAATTTAGTTGGCCTCATATAACTATTAATTACATAATATAAATCACTGTTAGTCAGCTTCAACTAAATGCCCGACCAAGACTGAAATGCTCGAGTGAACTCGGTCAACACTGAACTTCTTCAATGCCCAAACTCAACTCATTCTGTTTACCAACTGTGCTCGGTCTGAATGTAGACATTAGTGTAAAACCACTACATAAGTGTATATACATGTATAACATTAATGACAATACATAATTGAATAATTTTCTTTAACAATCCATTGTCAGCATTTGAAGTGTAGACTGAAGGATCAGGTACTGATACATTCTAGCAAGTGATACATTGTTGGAAGGTTTAATGCATTTATCTCAATTCCTAAATTATGATGACATAATTAATTTAATTCCTTTTTTTTAATTGAAAATTTTAAATTATTTAATCAACACCCTAATACATTAATTAAATAAATAATATAAGGTTGATTTAATTTTTAAAAACATTAGGATTTAGGAATTAATAAAATAAACAGGATCAAGATGAGGATTTTCTTGATGAATAATCGAGGTCAGGGGATTAGGGTTTTGTTTACCATTTTGAGTGATTACAAGAGTGGTATGTAAAAATTATAAAAATTCAATTCTAAAAGGACACAAAAGAATATCAAGGGGACATAACTTTAATGAAACAACAAGGAGAGTGCAATTTACAAGGCTATAATGGCCAACCCTGAAGAAAGATGTTATGGATTTTATAAGATGTTGTGATATTTGTTAGAGGATGGGGATAATACCATAAGGGATGAAATGCTAATATAAATAATATTTTCAAAAAATTGATTTGAAAAATAATCTATAAGATTTACAAGTACTATTGATCATTTGACAAAGAACTCAAAGGAATCTTTCATAATAAGAAGGGTGAAATATCTCAAAAAAATAAGTAGTGGAAGATACACAATCAATTTTATAGAAGAAATATCTCAAGGTTAGTCTACATGAATGCAATTATAATTTATGAATACCATCTTAGTATGGTAAGTGACTAGGGGAAGATTCTTGTAAATAAAATTATCAAGGAGTAACTACAAAATCACATGATTGCACATAATGTAATTCGCCCCATGACACACATAATGAAGGAAAATATTTAAACAAAAAGTATGATGGGAACAAAATAGATTATGATATAAATGTACCCATATTACTATATGAATACCCTACATCATACGAAAGGACAAGTAATTTGATTCCCTTTCAATAATTCTATGCAATTGATGCTATAGAAATTATGAACTTTAGAATCCCTTGTTGGAAAGATTGCTACAATGTAGACAATTATTATTTTATCATTGATGTCAAACCTTAACTGGTGAGACAATTGTTGTATGTTTGAGTACCTTATCCATTGATTGATGAAGATTTGAAAAGAATGGGATAATAAGAAGACCAAGGAAATGGTTGAGTTATGAGTATACACCAGGGTACTTGATCATTTGGCACTTTGGCAAAGTGATACGTTATTTATCTAGCACTGACAGTTCACTGGAAGGTTAATGCTGAGAAAAGAAAAGTAGTTGCTTAGCAAAAAGAAAATTGATGTCGAGCAAAGAAAGGATGATGTCGAGCACCAGTGAAATGCCGAGGGAGATAGAGAAAGCTGAGAAACAATATTTTGATTATTGATGAGATTTGAGATCTATGGCTGACATAATTCATTGTATTGGGATATGCATTATTAATTAAGATTGGTCCATATTCATTTAATGCACAGGAGACTGTTATTAGTGCATGGATGCCATGTTTAATTAATAACTGTATTGGAGAAGTAAATTAAATGTATTAATGGAAAGATCCATTGGATCTAACCTAACCTAAGATCTACGATCTTGATTAAGTGGAAAAATATTTATCTGACCTAGATGAAGAGGTATACTATAACCTACTGTGGTTATTGTTATTATATGAAAGTGAAAGGAGAAGTTGAATGCAAAGTTTTGTATGGTTAATTGATTGATTGGAAAGACCTAGCAGAGAAGGCTAAGCAGAGAAGCAGAGAGAGATTGCTTGATATATTTCCAAGCAGATCTGAAGTAGAGATGAAAATGGAGGCCACTCAGTGAATTAGTATTAGAGATAAAACTGGATCTGGATTTGCAAAGTAAGTTGTATGTATCAGATCACACCAGTTGATTACTTTCTAACCATTTTATCAGTTCAAATCCTTTAACTAGGTTGAACTAACAGTCATTGTATAAATCCAGTGAACAAGGTGACATTTAGATTGGAATGTTCTAAGTCCTCTAACAAGGCCACTCCTGACAGGGTGATTAAATCCTTTAACCAGGTCACATTTGACAGTGTATTTTGTAACCTTTAATAGGGTTGGCTCCTCACAGGGTATAACTTTAGAAGAGTGAATTTTGGTAGCATGTTACTGATGGTTTTTCCCATATTGGTTTTCCACATTAAATCATGGTGTCAAAATGTGTGAATGTTATTGTTGTGTTTTACTATTAAGTTTTTGCAAGCTTATTTCATTAGTACAATAAACTGTACACTTTTCTTGTTTATTACTGTCGAGCAGATCTGAGTTGTTAAAGTTGGTTTAAAGTTTTATATGGGCACATCCAGACCTGAGGATAACTAATTCACCCCCCCTCTTAGTTATTCTGAATTCATCCTAACAATTGATATCAGAGTAGTGTTCTCTTGAAAAAGTTTGAAGGTATTTGGAGATAAAGATCAAGATGTATAAAAGGGATGGTCCGAAGATCAACAAGGAAAACTTTCCTGCATGGCAAAGTTTGATGAAACTTCACTTGGCCGGTATTGGTGATTCTACTAAATGACATATTGAAATAGAATATGTAGCCCCTACTGGAGTTCTGAATGTTGCACAACTAAGAGAAAAGCATGAACATAATCGAGCAATGTTGGAACCTATATCATCTCTGAACTATCATGAATTTGAGGACATCAAGGATTGTACAAGTGAAAAGTAGATGTGGGATTCCCTTACAACTATTTATGGAGGTGATACGAATGTACTAAGAGAAAAATCTGAAAGCTTGAGAGGTAAGTTTGATGATTTAGAAATGCAAGAAAGAGAAAATATAGTGCAATATTATGATAGGATAAAGGAAGTTGTAAATGCTACCAGAGGAGCTAAGGGAGTCATTGATGAAGATACTATCATGAGAAAGGTACTGAGAACACTTATTCCTATTTATTCTATTAGAGTGTATGCAATTCAAGAACTAAGATGTACTCCTAATGACAATTTAAATCTGGAAAGTCTGGTAGGCAGACTTACTACATTTGAGATGTCAAATTTTGATAGTTATACTCCACAAGTTGTTGAATCTTGATTCAAGTCCCAGATGGTCATCAGAAAATCTAAGAAAGGAAAGAAATGTGTGGACAGTGAAAGTGACACCTCAGATGATGATCTAGAAGAGCTTGAGGCACTTATGGCAAGAATAATAGCTAGAGGAAAAGGAAAATTCAAAGGTAAACTTCCTATTATTTGTTTTTCTTGTAACAAAGTTGGTCATATTGCTTCTAGATGTCCTAACAAGAATGAGAAAGATGAAAGAAGGAACAAAAAATACAAAGATAGAAAGGATGACCAAGACTACAAAAAGTACAAGGATTACAAAGACAAAGGTAAGAAATCTTTTTATATAGTTGAAGAAGCTTCTGATAGTGAATCTGACAAATCTAATGAAAACAATATAGAATTAGTGTATGTTGCAATGAAAGATGATTCTAATGATGATAAGAAAACTACACTAATTTCTTATATGAGTAAAGGTGATTGGTGGATTATTGACAGTGGTTGTTCACATCACATGACTGGTGATAAAGACAAATTTGAAATCTTAGATCATTGCAAAGCTGGATATGTTAAGTTTGGTAATGATACACCTTTTAGAGTCAAAGGGAAAGGATCAATTCAATTGACTAATAATATTAGATATGATGATGTATATTGGGTTGATGATCTTAAGTATAACTTGGTGAGTGTTTCACAGTTGAACACTTCTGGTTACAGAGTTGAATTTCATCACAGGAAAGAAAAGATCTATGATTCCAATGGAGAATTAGTTGGAGGTGGTGAGAAAACAAAAGGTAACTTGTTCTATCTGGATTTAGCTGAAGAGACATGCTTGTTTGCACAATATAATTATGTTTGGTTATGGCATAAGAGGCTATGTCATGTTAACTTTGATAACTTGGTAAGCATAAATAAATTGAAAAAAGTTTGAGGGTTGCCTATGTTAAAGAAACCTGAGAATGCAATGTGCAAGCAATGTCAATTGGGAAAAATGACTAAATATAGTTTTAAAAGAAAAAATCATACTTCTGAGAATATTTTGGAATTGGTTCATACTGACCTTTGTGGACCTATTGGTGAGAAAAGTTACTGTGAAGACAAATATTTTATTCTATTTGTAGATGACTACTCTAGGATGATGACTGTAATGTTTCTCAAAGAAAAATCTGATGCATTTCAGTTATTTAAGTGGTTCTTGGCAAAAGTTGAAAAGGAAATAGGTAAGAGTCTAAAATGTATGAGATCTGACAGAGGAGGAGAGTTCATTTCTAATTATTTTAATAGGTTTTGCAATGACCAAGGGATAAATAGACAGATGTCAGCACCTAGGACACCACCACAGAATGGTATAGCTAAAAGAATAAATTGAGCTATCATGGACTGTGCTAGAACATTAATGATGGAGAAAAAAGTTGCACATAAATATTGGAGAGAAGTTGTGAGTACAGCTATTTATACCCTGAATAGAGTACAAGTCAAGAAAGGTACAAATACTACACCTTATGAGCTATGGTATGGATATGCACCTACTATAAGTTATTTTAAAGTCTTTGGGAGAAAAAATTTTATACTAAAGGATAAAAGAAATGGTAAAATTGATGCTAAAGGAGAAGAAGGCATATTTCATGGATATTCTACTAAGAGTAAGGCATACAAATGTTTGAATTCTAACACTAACAAAATTGTAGAAAGTGCAAATGTTAGAATTGATGAATATGCAGAAAGAAATGAAGTTGAAATCATAGTTGAGACTAAAATTTATAGATCATTCACATATCCTAAAGAGGAGGATTCTAATGAACCTAAAAATGAAGTTTCCGAGTAGCAGTTTGCCCCTGTTGAGACACAGAATGAAATTGCTAAGCAATAGGAGGTGACTGTCGAGCTATCTAATGGAGATGTCGAGTCACAGTTTCACCCTGAACTAAACATGAACGATCAAAATGAAGCTGAGAAAGAGACTAATTTGGAAAAATATGTAAGAAGGCACCATAAACCTGATGAAATCATAGGAGCAAAGGATTCTATAGTTATGACAAGAGGCAAATTAAGAGAAGACATGTGTTTTTTATGTGATTTTGAGTCTAAGACAATAAAATATGCTTTAGAGAATGAAGACTCGAATCAAGCAACAAATGAAGAGATAGACCCGATTGAAAAGAATAAGACATGGACACTAGTACCGAGACCTAACAATAAAAATGTAAATGGTACAAAGTGGGTATTCAAAAACAAGTTGAATGAACATGGAGAGGTAACAAGGAATAAAGAAAGATTGGTAAGCAAAGGTTATGCATAAGAGGAAGGAATTGAGTATGGAGAGACATTCACCCCAGTTGCAAGATTGGATGGTGTGAGAACTCTACTTGCATATGCAGCCTACAAAGGATTCAAAGTCTATCAAATGGATGTGAAGTCAACATTTTTAAATGGAATACTAGAAGAGGAAGTATATATTGAACAAGCTGATAGATTTGTTGACCCTAGTAAGAATAACATGGTTTGTAGACTACACAAGGAATTATATGGACTAAAGAAAGCACCTAGAGCATGGTATGAAAGATTGAACAATCATCTGATGAAGATTGGATTTCCAAGAACAAATGACAATAGCAATCTTTATTTGAAAACAGAGCAAGGTAAAGGATTCTTATTGGCTGAAATTTTTCTAGATGACATATATTTAGTGGACAAGATATGATATGCAAAGCATTTTCAAAGGAGATGCAAACTAAATTTGAAATGTCTATGTTTGGTGAGATAAAATTCTTTGTTGGACTACAAATACATTAAATGAAGAATGGTATCTATATTACACAATCAAAATATATCAAGGAGATACTTAAAACTTGTGGTATGGAAGATTCAAAACCAGTGAGTACACCCATGGCTACTGGATAGAAGTTGAAAAATAATGATGATACAAAAGAGGTAAATCAAACACTGTACAAATCAATGATTGGTAAGCTACAATATGTTGTACACAGTAGACCTGATATTGCATTAGCAGTTGGAATTGTTGCTAGATTTTTTGCTAATCCAAAAGAGACATATAATGGCAGTGAAAATAATTCTAAGATATTTGAAAGGTACAGAAGACTATGCCCTATATTACAAAAGGAATGACAAGTTTGAACTCAAAGTCTATACTGATTGTGACTGGGCTGGTAATGTTGATGATAGAAAAAGAACCATAGAAGGAGCATTTCTTTTGGGGAAAAGATTATTTTCCTGGACAAGCAATAAATAGAATTGCACCTCACAATCTACAGCTGACGCTGAGTATGTGGCAGCAGTAGTTAACTATTCAAACATTGTGTGGTTGAATATACTACTTAAAGGTATGAAGGAGGAGATCACAGAACCAGTTGTCATATATTGTGATAACACGAGTGCCATTAATATTTCTAAAAATCTTGTAATGCACTCTAAGACAAAACATATAGCTATCAAGTATCATTACATGAGGGAGCTAGTTCAGAAGAAGGAATTGAGAGTGGAATATGTGAATACTAAGGAATAGTTGGCAGACATATTTACAAAAGCATTACCCAAAGATGCTCATGAGTATCTAAGAGGTCAATTGAAGGTAATTCCCCTAGCTGAGGCTAACTAGTTTGGAATGGTACTATTGCATCAAATGTTTTCATTAGAACACTTGACACATTGATACATAGTAGGTCACATTTTTAGGATGCTTCCCAAAAACTTTGAAGTGGAAAACAAGAACAGAAAAGTAAATCAGTCATACACAAAGATGACCAGAATAGCATAATACAAAGATTAGAACTGAAGAATCTGCATGATGAAGATGTCAACATGTTTGGCATTGTTGTCAAAGAGGGAGATTACTGCTAAAACAATAGATACAACAGATACAAGGGAGATATTACTGAAAGAGGGAGGTGAACAGTAACAGAAAACATTTCACTGTGATTATAGATGCGTAGGGAGCTAGAATGAAGCTAAAGACATTAATGAAGATTTGTTCATATCAAGAACACAGGCACTTTTAGGATTGTATAGTAACTTTGGTTGGAAATCATTGTTTTATAGTTTAGTGTTTCCATCAATGCCAAATAGGGAGATTGTTGGAAAGATTGCTACAATGTAGACAATTGTTATTTTGTCATTGATGTCAAACCTTAACTGGTGATACTATTACTGTATGTTAGAGTACCTTATCCATTGATTGATGAATATTTGAAAAGAATGGGATAACAAGAAGACAAAGGAAATGGTTGAGTTATGAGTATACACTAAGGTACTTGATCATTTGGCACTTTGGAAAAGTGATAAATTGTTTATCTAGCACTGACAGTTCACTGGAAGGTCAATGTCAAGCAAAGCAAAGCTGATGCTGAGCAAAGTGAATGGTGATGGCAAGCAAAGAAAGGATGATGTCGAGCAAGAGTGAAATGCCTAGGGAGACAGAGAAATTTGAGCAACAATATTTTGATTATTGATGAGATTTGAGATCTATGGCCTGCATAATTGATTTTATTGGGATATGCATTATTAATTAAAACTAGTCCATATACATTTAATACACAGGAAACCATTATTATCACATGGATTCAATGTTTAATTAATGACAATATTGGAGAATTAAATTAAATGTAATGATGGAAAGATCCGTTGGATCTGACCTAACCTAAGATCTATGATCTTTATTAAGCGGCAAAATATTTATCTGACCTAGATGAAGAGGTATAATATAACCTATTGTGGTTATTGTTATCGTATCCAAGTGAAAAGAGAATTTGAATGAAAAGTGTTGCATGGTTAATTGAATGATTGGCAAGACCTAGTAGAGAAGGCTGAGAAGAGAAGTAGAGAGAGATTGGTTGATGGATTTCCAAGCACATCTAAAGTTTGAGATGAAAATGGAGGCCACTTAGTGAATTAGCATTAGAGTTGAAACTGGATCTGGATTTGGAAAGTAAGTTGTATGTATCAGATCACACCTGTTGATTACTTTCTAACCATTATATCAGTCCAAATCCCTTAACCAGGTTGACCTAATAGTCATTGTATAAATCCTTTGAACAAGGTGACATTCAGATTGGAATGTTCTAAGTCATCTAACAAGGCCACTCCTGTCAGGGTGATTAAATCCTTTAACCAGGTCACATTTGACAGTGTGTTTTGTAACCTTTAATAGGGTTGGCTCCTCACAGGGCATCACTTCAGAAGAGTAAAATTTTGGTAGCATGTTACTGGTGGTTTTTCCCATATTGGGTTTCCGCATTAAATCATGGTGTCAAAATGTGTGAATGTTATTGTTGTGTTTTACTATTAAGTTTCTACAAGCTTATTTCATTAGTACACTAAATTGCACACTTTTTTTGTTTATTACTGCTGAGCACATCTGAGTTGTTAAAGTTGGTTTAAATTTTTATATGGGCACATCCAAACCTGAGGATAACTTATTCACCCCCCTCGCCTCTTGGATATTATGAATTCATCCTAGCATCCCTGATATACATACTTTACTAGCTTTGCAGTTGGAGGATGACCACTCCCTAGTGAAATAGATAGAAGATTCAGACAAATTGAATCTATATATGAAAATTATAATGTATAACCACCCATAGGAGGAACGATGACAAAAATATGGAAAAATAAGATCTTGTGATTGAAACAAATCAAAATACAAAATCTAGTATTGTTGTGTGATAACAAATTTTAGAAAAAAGGGGAAATTTAGGTAAGATAGATAGTGTGTTGGTATAAAAGAACATTGAGATAGGGGTGAATACAATTTTTAACTTTGTTTACATGATTAGTCAACCATATATAACATAAAATGAAAATTAAAATGCTAAATCATTAAGATATCATCCAAAATATTATAACACAAATATTTTTATCGTAGAAACCCTGTTAGGGGAAAAACTATGATGGGGATGGAACCCGCAAATAAAAATACTTTGTAGAAGTATTATACCATGTTAAAGTTTTATAAAATAGAATGCACATGCATTCAGGCTTATAGCCTAAAGCTCACTACTCAAATACAAAAAGGCACACTACCGATATGATAAGTACAATGTCATAGAACTAATTGAACTAGTATGCAGAATCTAGAAATGCCAAAATAATTCCAATTAGGTACACTATTCTGATTTCATGCACTTCATTTTATATCTATTCTCTTTTCTAATTTGGACCTCAAATCCTTATATTCATATACCTTTCTCTTAGATACCATGTACCAAAATTATTTAATATATCGATTATATATATCAACTACAATTATTTCATCATTCATAGGTTGGCCTCAAGAACACTTCTTGAAATAATGAAACATGTTACAACTCACCTAGATCTACAAACAAAACATATTGTGGACCAAAGATAATTGTACATATTTTATCTCACATTTCATATCAACATCAGCAAACTCAAAAAATCACCACTGAAATTGATATGATAGATCTACCTAAGGATCTATGGTACCATTCTACTATTCTTCATTGTATATCCAAAAACTACTATATGGATCACCATATCTCGAACATAGTTCATAAAATTAGATCTTGTGAATCTGGAGTATGATATAATATACCTTCATAAATCTTATACCAAAAACTGTCGAGTATTATGTTCACTGCTAGACATAGCCAAATCTTCATTCTGACTTCTAGTTAGATCAAATAATTTTTTGCAAATGTATGCAATGATGTTAGTTGCTATCAATGACAACACCTAATGTGTATGAGCATTGTCTCTTTCCGAAAATATAACCCCTTTGAATTGATGGAAACACTTAGTGAAAAATGACCAAGTGTCAAAATCAATGCAAAACACTAACTCCTTAAAAATCAAAATTATTTTCTCCTGTTGAGCTAGATATACCTAGTATATTCATTTTTCACTATGCTAATCTCCCCGTTTGACATCAATGGAAAAGGTAGGTATTCAAAAGATAAAATTTGATATAAAATTCATATATATGTCACTTATATACAAACATTTAATTACTTACATTAACTTGAAGATATCAACATAATTGCTCTTTGATGAATTGAAATATTTGTTCCAACCCTGTTTCAGACTCTCCTAAATTAGTATTCGACCACAAAATAGATAGGATGAAATCTCAAATTTTTGGAGATCAAGGGGATAATTTTTATTCATTGATGTTTCTACCTCCTTTAATGCATTGAAAAAGATTTCCAATGTACGATAAATTTGGATTGTTTCATGCCCAAAAATTTCGCGCCCAAAAATGCAACAAATTTTTTTTTGAAAAGTGAAATTAAAGTCAAGAGGGCCTAAGGCGAATCATGAATATGTGTCAACCTCCCTCAACCCAAGGTCGCCTTCTAAGGTTAAAATTACATGAGGTGTTATTTAATTACAGAGTTATGTAGAGTTAAATCTAGGCTAACGTTCAAGGATATTGCAAGGTAAGGTTCTATGATTATGCTTGTCATCCCCTTTCTATTTTAATAGAGTTTGTTGATGTGGAGAGGAAGACTCCCTATGCTTAGTTTTCAGGGATGATCAACAATCTCATAGGTTGATAGCTTAAAGATGTTGTGTTTAAAAAACACCATAGGGAAAGGCTCTTTCGTAATATTATTTTTATGATGACGAGTATACTGGCCACATATATTGGCCACATAAAAATAACATTATAAGTCCCTAAGCTTAATTTAAAAATTTTAATTAGATTCTCCCCATTATAAATTTCTCTATTAAAATTATTAAGTTATCATTTAATTAATGTTTATGTTAAAATTAAATTTCGTAGAAAATCTTATAACTCAAATGTTAAGGCTAAAAAAAAAACTAGTTAAAAGATTGAAGATAATTTAATGTCGAACTATAGTTTATCAATAGTTCAGTTAATAATATAATTTACTAAATCCTTGAATTTCCACAATCCTCATATTAAAAGGCAATCTCAAAGAAATAATAATAATATTTAAAGTATCATCTATTGTGTACATCAATACCGTACTGATAATTAATTTCTATATTTTGAAAGTCTTAAGACAACTATAAAAGTTTCTATAAGTTATTATCCTAATGTTTAAAAAAAAAAAATTAAATTAATTTATATATACCCACATTACTACACTTGCAATTATTTTATTTATCCACTAACATGTATTAATTTAGCTCAAAAAATCAACTTTACAACTTATCTAATAAAAGGCCCTATATATTAAAATGGTATGAGATTAAATCTCCTCATTAAAAGATATTTTAAAATATAAGGGAGAGGTTATGATTTTGAAAGGATAAGTTT
>MU225517.1:1006459-1022840 GCA_018584345.1 Thuja plicata | reverse complement strand
GCCACATAACCGGTGGGGAGCCTTTGCCTTCCCCCGCGTGGCTCTCTCTATAGATAGGCCGCAGGGTCGGGTGGGCTTCGGCCTGCCCTACACAAAATTAATTATTATTAAATTTTTTTTGTTTTTTAAAAAATTAATCCAATTAAAATTTCAGTTGTTTCTTTTATATATATATATATATATATATATATGCATGAATCAATGTTTATATTTTGAAAGGCAAATACAAATTTAATATTGAATGTTAAATATATATATATATATACCTATATATATATATATACACACACACACACACCACTGTCTATTTATTTTTTTGATAATAACCAACAACATATAAGTATTTTTTTTGAATCATAATGTCATTTTCAACTATACAAATATGGTGAACCTATATAAATACATAAGCAACATGACTTACACAGTTACAACAACATTAATCTAAAATTCATTTCTTTATGTATAGGAAAGTAAAAGGACAAAGTAGCATATTTTAACCTACTATATTTCTCTTTTTTTTTTCTTTGCAACATTAAAGAAACACAAAATAGCAAGATTTATACAATATCTATTTTAACATTGAAGAGAAATTTTATTTACTCTAGAGCCAAATACATTTATATGGAGTTGTCAACTCCAATAGTTTCTTACAAATAGTTTTTCAAGAGATACATAATTCAGCCACATGGCTTAAACAATACTCTCATCATCTTGCATATAATTAAATAAAATATCATGGCTTTTTACTTGTACATAGAAAATAGGTATCTTTTTCTCCCTAGTTCATTCCAAGCTTCTATAAGGCTTTAATTTCAAATCTACAAAAAGAACAAGACAAAGGGAAACTAGAAACCATGGGCTGCTCTCCACCCAACCTAGGCCTCTTATGAGGCCACCCCCAAGCTTGGGGAACCAAACAAAGGTGGGTTACAAACATGCAACAAACAACAATAAAAAGAAACATGAACAACTCACATAAAACTCCCATTCTCATAGGCTTTCACAATGGATCACTCAAAGATCCTACATGGGGTGAAGTGGACCAAGTACCCAAGGGAGAAGGCCAAACCCAAAACTTAAAATCCCAGCCTTGACATGGCTGACCAAATTCTTCCTTTATCATTTTCAAACTATAACAACATCATACCCTTATGACCCCCAAATGAAACAACAAAAAGGGAGTCTTCATAGAGCCCATACTCCATGTTTTTTCCCTCTCCTCCTTGAGGAGAGACTCTACGCCAAGGACTATCAAATATTCTTCCACCCACAAGGCTACTCTTCCCTCCCAAGGGTGAGTGAGCCTTGAAACTCCAATTAACAACATATACAAATAAAATAAAATTAAAGAATTGCAACACCATAAACATAACAATAACAACAAGATCATGGCTCCAATAAGCCCATAAACACAAACAACATCCATCTTTGCAAGAACACATAAAACAACAAGAGAGATAGTTGCAATAAGTTCACCAACCTAAAAACCAAGCTTAAGGAAATATAGTTGTAGAAGAGCTCCCTTTTAGCCTAATTCCTTCTTCCAAGATCACCAAATCTAGTTGTGTCTCTAAGTTAGAGAGTGGGTGTTCAAACTCTCCAACATGGAGAGTTTCCACTAAAAAGTCACTAGAAAGCTCATGGGGAGAAGGAAAGTCCTCTAATTAGTCCCTCTTCCCTAAACTCTTACACCTTACTAAAAATAGATCCAAAAAGGGGAACTCCTAAAAGGTGAATAATGTCTTAGCACAAAGATGGAAGGGTGGTCTTACCAAAGTCAAGCCTCACAAGAGTTGATTTTCGTCCAACTTGGGAAACCAACTTTTTGGAAGGGTCACATGATCAACTAGAGGCTATCCTAGGGTTAAAATGGCCCTTAACTATTGGTATAACAAGTTGGCTACCTAAAAATGACCCCAACACACCCCTAGACACTTTCTAACCCCTCCAAAAGTCCATTTTAAGAGAAATTTTGAAATCCCAATGAGATGACCACACCCCCATCTCCCAAACCAAGGTATGCATATGGGGATTCACTAATGTACTAATCTAGGTAGGTGGAAAACCATTTTGAAGTTGACATGTCATGGCCTTAAGTGAAAAACACAAGTGTCAAATGACACACACAATATTCACACATCACTAGGCCATGTCATATCCACTTAGGAAAAAATCACAAAGAATTAAGAAATACATTTAAGGACTACATTTCCACAATCAACCAAATACATTTATGAATTAAATTACGAAACAACGAGGTCTTGTCTTTGACTAGATGCAACCTTGGCTCAAACAAAGTTCACATATTCCTTTGTTTGGTTCCCCAGATAAAATACCATGGTCTCTTACCTGCACACTCAATTCAAATATCAGTAGTCTAAGGAGATAAATATACATCATAAGGAAATAAGCAATATTCAAAATTAAGGAAATCATCAACATAATAAGTTTATTACTAAAGATCACAAGAATACATTAATTTCATTTTATGCATTTAATCATAAGGTAAGATTTACATTGCATGATATCAGAATTAAATATCCATTTCTAATAATTCCCAAATTCATCAATAACCCATAACATAATCATAATGTATTTCCAAATCAATTGTCTCAGAATAAATGTCCATAATAGAAAACACAATATAGTCCTTAAGGTGCATCATAAAGCATCATGTGTCCAAACCTCCAAAATGATCAATCCATGACATAAAGCATAAAATCCATAAGGTCCATAGTGCATCAAAATGTAAAGTATCATATGCTAAATCTACCACAAGCAGAAAAATTGGAAAACTATGATGGGGTTCGGGGTGAGGCCTCACAGATTGTAAGTTCACCTATCCTACCAACAAGTCTATCCTTCTCATTATATAAAATCTTAATCTTTTCAATTAAAGCTATAAATTTTCCTTCAATACTAGATATAAATAATTTTAAAGTATCAAATGATGTAGTCAAATCTGATATTTTATTTTCATTTTCCTTAACCAACTTCTCAAAGTCCTTAACACAGTTTGTAAATGATATGCATACTTTATAAATATCACCTCCTTTAGATAAATAATCTTGAATGATTTTGAAACTAACATTGAACAACATTCTATCCTATGTAACCAACGCATTCAAATGATTAAATCTATTATCATCACATTTATCCTTAACCTTTATCATGGCATACTTAATAAGACATTCAAAATGAGTACTTATTAAATTGATAAGACCCTTCATTTGACTGGATGAAGTATCTAATGGATCTCTAACATAGGTTGGAATGATATTCTCCAAGAAATATTATGCAAGGCTCAATAGCTCATTATCCTTAATGTGATTCTTTAGAATTTCCTCCCTTGCCTTTGCTTGTGCAAATGAATCAAGCTTCAACATTTGATTAGGAGATAATGTGTCCAAATTTATAAGACCTTGTGTTATTTCCAAATCATCCATATCCACACTATCTTTCTATAGAAAAAATAATAATTTCCTCAGTAGTGTCTCTTGCCTAACTCTTCACTTCAGTTTTTATTACCTTTGGTAACTTCTTATCCTTCTCTTCAACTTTCATTTCTCCCAAAAATCACCTATAGCTTCACCAACTTGAACATCATAAATATCAATATTGGGAACATTGTTATCAATTGGTTTACTATTAGGAACAAGGGTGTTTTTATAATTTTGAGTAAAACCATTATTGACCACCTCAAATTGGTTATCCAAAAAGATCTTATTCTGAAATACTTTCTCTATTTCTAGCATAACCTCTTCAGTTTTGTCAATCTTCAATTTGTTAATCCTTGACTTTCTTCTTAATTGATCCTCATATTTATCAAGTATTGAATTCATCTCACCAAGAAAAATGAAAAGACACGAGCTACTTAGAACTTGTTTCTTTATTTGAACATCTTGTTACTTTGTGTTGACCCTTCTCATCTCTAAAAGATCATATAGAATTTGAGGCATCTCACACTTGATCTCAAAAAGTGCCCTCTTGAATGTATTCAAATAAATTACAATGGCTTCCTCAAATTTTCTTTTACCATATTCATCAACCTTTTCATAACATTGCTTAAGAGGTTTCAAATTAAAATGAACTTTTATAGCTTCCTCTACCTCACTAACAGTCATATCTACTAAATCAAAGTTATTTTTCATCAAAATTTTCTTACCTTTTCATCCCCTAATGGCTTGTCTTTTGAAAATCCTTTTTCTTTGGTTCCCTTGTATTTTATCTCTTTTACTACACTATTAGACTCTATAGCCTCATCACCATCCTTAGCTAGTTTTTACTTCCTTGTACACTTCACCTTTACTCTTTTTTCATCTTCCCTAGATAGTTTAGCTATTGTTTCTTCTTGGGAATCACTTTCTTAGGTGGACTTTGAGATGGTGAAAATATAGATTGTCTTCCTTGGCCTTAAAGAGGATGCACTAGGAGTGGTTTCCTCTACCTCAACTAATTTTTCTTATGATTCCATATTTCTCTTTCTTTCCTCTTTCATTTCCTGCACTGTGACACCCATGCTCTTTTCTAGGTGTTGGTTGTTTTTTACACTGCAACTACAAGGGAAATAACCATTTCACTTTGCAATAGATATTTAAGAGAAGCTAACTCCAACTATTTCATAATAGAATCAAAATGACCAACTAAAAATGATGCAGATCCATCCTTCTACGCTTTAGGCTCTACAAAACCAAGGCGGGACACCCTTCAATACCTTCACATATTTTGTGAGGTATTAATCAGGAAGAGATCTCAAACATGCTCAACACGACTGAGAGATACTAGGTAACCGGATAATCACCCATTGAAAGTCAACCATGAATTGGAGCATGAGATTGGTAGAACACAAAAACTACATAAAATAGAGGATATATTGAAGTTTATATTTAATTTGTAGAATATAAACAAGACATAAAAATATATGCATCAATTTAGAAGATAATACTCAATGATCAATGTTTAATCCATTGGGAAATCCCCTTTAAGAAGATTTAGAAATACAAAAATTAACTTTTGTCAGAGATTCCAATCCATAGACACAATAAATACTACTTATAAAAATCCTTCTGTAGACAACCAAATGAACTTATGTCACATCCACAACATCATTTAATATGATCCTATATCATAACTGAAGAATGATTACATATACATAGATTAACTCTATGCAAAGAATCAAAAAATTCAGACCTTACAAGATTAACACTAAGGAGAGATCTGAATCTTGAATTCTCATATTAAGTGTGAAGAATCACATAATTGTACACAAATTTGCAATCAGATATATATGGATTAAACAAGCTGCAAAAGAAAAATGAAATTCTATTCTATCTGAAATAGTCTAGTGTAATCAATAGACTACATTCCTAATTGAACCAAAAAAAATTGGAACCTCCTGGAGCCAGCAATCTGAAACCCTCTATTGAGACCAAGAAATTGGAGCCTCTGCATAATATAGCAAATCAGAATATATGGGAAGAGAAACAACTCCTGATTTCTCCTTCAATAGACACCTGTTAATTCCCCCCAAAATATCTAAACAACTGATCCCCTCTTCAATTGCCAAAATCTGATTTTGTCTGCTCAAACATTGAAAATCTCCAGAATGCCCCTTGTCTTTAAAACTTCAAATTTACTTTTCTATGAATATTATTTTATTTACAGATGAAAATAAAAATTCTTTCAATACTATTGTGTAGATTTAATAATATTAGTATTCAACACCATTGTCTAGATTTAATAATATTAGCATTCAACACCATTGTGCAGATTTAATAATATTTCCCGTGCATAATTCTACCCATCCATTTTAATATTCTATTTCAATCTTTAATTTTACATTGCACTTTAATCCACCTTGGCATATTAATCTCTTAATTTCTTTTAATTTATGCACTACTTTTAATATTTCCTTTCACATTAATCTTGCATTACAGTTTATCTATTATGCATTTTAATCTTTATATCTGCATAGACTACAACAGATCTTGCCACTTGTCACCTCCTGACTGGTCTACATGTCCACTTGGGCACCTACATCACCATGCTCTTCCTAGCCCGCCACCTCTTTCACTACCACATTTCAGCTAGGTATGATCCCTTGATGAGGTGATCTCCATCATCTTCCCTTCAAGGAATTGCGCCAGCCATCGATCTTTGTTGCCTTGAGATCCATGCCACCTTAGATACCTTCTTCTATTTCCACCACATCATACCCACCTCAGTTTTCCCTACTAATGGCCCTGCCACATGTCGAGTAGGCGCAATGCCTAAATGGTATCCTCCATGCATCTTCTGGATCCAGGCATCACGCTAGCAATTTATCTTCTCTAGGTTCATCGCATACCATTTATCTTCTGCGCCTAGGAATCCATAAGTGTTTAACTATTATCCTATATCACATCATCTTCACAGGCCCCATGAAAACCTATTTTTCTTCCTCTATCATCCATCTATCTAGAACACACTTCAAGGCACCTCTTGTGCACATCACCTAGAGCCTCCTGCTCTTCTTCATATTACATAGTGAATGTTATTTCTTATAAAGACTTATGTCTCCCTTCCCACAACCAATGTGGGATAACTCCACAAGTATTCTTTAAATTTTATCTCTCACCTCTACGCCAAAATAGTTTTTTTGTCTTCAATGGAGCACAACATTCCTCCCTGAGTTGAACGTGGCCAATGAGCTTCTACAGATCTTTCTTCACATTAACTTCTGAGCATTTTTGTATATAACCATTGACAATTTCCATTTTGTAATGTATGTGGGATAAATCCCAAAGTTTTTTTTAAAGCTTCCATCCTACCTAGCACACAAAATTTCGTTGCCCTTGCAAGTCACTATTACACCCAAGTGCGCACACTCCAACATATCCCTTTGGCTCTTATTATTCATATTACATTCAGTGTGTTGTTCTATAAAAACATTTTAAAACACTTTCATGCCTAGTATGTGGGACTAAAACTCTTAAAATTTTATATTATTTAAACTTTTTGCGCCACCTCCTTTAAACCACGCATGACCTTCATTGATCTTCTACCTGTCCCACAGGATCCTTCCAAATTTTATTTACTACCTTATTATCATGCACATGCTCCTTGTCAAACAGTTAATGTGCATGTCTGTGCTTCCACTTACTAAAAACAAGCAACATCTTCTATTTCACATGTTGATCTCCTTTGGGGGATGTTTGTAATATTTAGTTTAACACCTTCTGATGGCATTCACCTCTTTGTCTTTCCACCTGCTTCATACTCTATAGGCTCTTGTTCATTCTCCTACATAGACCTTTTTTTAACACCTTTCAATTGCACTTGCATGAAAACTAAATGTAGCACCGCCTTGGCATTATACATGAGCTCCTTCCTTACTCTACCATTTTTTTCCAACGCAACATATCCTCCATTGTCTAGCACTGACCCATTTAGCATTACACCTTCTATTTGTATTTGCATGGCATGTTTTAAATGCTTCCCCAAAGGTATTGCACAACCCTTCTTTCATGCAATGTATGGGTTAATCTAGCAATTTGGGTGGGTTTATCTATTTAAGCTCATTGAAAACACATTCGCATTCATGCACAGTAATGGCTTTGCTGGATATTCCAAAATTTCATGGTTTAATTGTTTAGTGTATATTCAAAAGTATCTCTTTTCTTGATATTATCCATACATCATATCTACTTTGTCTTTTGCGTTCTCAATTGCATACAAATCTTTATATTTGTATTGGCCACAACAATACAAACATTATAATTTATATTTTTTCCCTCAATAAGGGTAGTATAACCATGAAATAGTTGCATGGTTTCCATTTGTTTGCACAAATTGAGAGACACAAGTGAATTTTCATCATTTGTAACTTCATCCACATTTACCAGTTTGGAGGTTTATTATGGTCCAACATTTACAGTGCTAAAATCATTCTCTATACCCCTCATTTTTTGTCTTCTATCAGAAAGGTCATGTGCCTTAGATATGCTTCCACATTCTTCAATATACTGAAATATAGACTACTGTGCACTTGGATCACAAGACATTGTACTGGCGGCCATTACAATCACTTTTGATATTTCTGCAAACTGGCCTCATTACTGGCAAATGGCCTATGGAAATGACCATAAAAATTGATCAAAGAGCCTCATAGAAACATGCAGTATGAAACCCTTCCCCACTTCCAACATGTGAATACAAGTGCATGGATTTGAAAAAAACCTTTATCCCTGAGAGATTCTTATATTGAAAGTTGACCACTTTGTTACTGTTATTCAGTTGAAAGTTGAAAACTAAATAATTGGATTTGGATTAGCCCTTCTAAAAATAGATAACCATATCTTAAGGCCTTTTCACTGCATGTAGGGAAAATTTTACATATAGAGAGTAAAGATCCATAGCCGACATCTTCAAAAAACTGCTTGATACAAAGCTTCAATCCTCTGAAAAAATGACTACTTAGCAATTTAACTCTGTCAAACAATTACAATCTACACAAATTGCTTTTGGATTTGTCCTTTAAAAGATATCAAATTATATCTTGAGGCTCCCTCCTTGATCCTGATAGAACACTAATATATAGAGAGAATAAGAAGTCAACTCACTTGTTAAAATGTTCAATTATCACCAAGAAGTTAACCTATAAAGTCAAGCCTCTAGAATACTTTACTGCTACACCCACTAAAAATTGAATAAATCCTGATTGGATTTGAATCCATGAAGACATCAAATGAAACACTTAATATATGAAATCTTGGACACAGATTCACTTTCACATGCAGAAAAAAAAATTTCAATTACTTTGTTCTTATCATTAGTTAGTTAATCAATATGAATCCTCAATGTCAGCCTCTTAGCAACTTTCTGATTTCACAATTAGTAACACTACATAAGTCTGATTTGGAAATTGTTGAGAAAACTAACCAAATGGATTGGCCCATGTCTGAAAATATTCATGGGGTAACCTTTTCATGACTAAAATATAGGGGATCATTCAATTCTCCACAACATTCAATGGAGTACAAATTGTGAAACCTCAAAGTAAGGCATTTAGCAATTCTACAAATGGCACTCAATGAACCATAATAAATTGCAAATAGAAATAATTTTAAAAATTATTATTTGCACTCATAGGGATCTGAAAATGGAAATGGATATTGTGTCTCATGCCTAAAACATCTCATAATAATCCTTATTTCATGAGACTTAATCCGGCCAAATATACAAGTATGAAAAGTAGGTCATTTGGTAAAATTAGGAAATGTGCAAAATGCAGATCTAGGTAAACACCTCCAAATGGCTATCTTCAAAATACATCAATTATGACATCTAAAGCTATAACCCACTATATTTACTTCATGATAGGTTTTTCACATGTTTCTAAAGTGGTATCTCATGTAAATAATTAGATCTCATTTTACTTGCACCCCGATTAGGCCTCTTCAAAAAGTTTTTTAGGGGTACTCACCTTGCCTTGGAGAAAATTTTTAATTGGTCACTCCAAATTTCTGCCAAATTTGAGAGTACCAATAGTGGCTTTTTCTAGGGACACATGCCCCTTGTGGCCATGTAGGGAATCTAGAATATCTTGGTGAAGCAGACCACTCTGAATCAATCAGACTTTTTCTCAACTTCCCAAAACTAGGTTCCTTATTGAAAACACAAAACACACAAGTGAAAGAAAAGTAGCTATATAACATGTACATTATTTACAAATGACTGTAAACCATCAAACTAAACTCAACATTTACCATTTTCAAATATCTCATTTTCATCTCCATGCATCTGAGGTAATGAAATCACCACTGTCATATCCTGATCAATCATGCTAAAATTTCTTACTAGCAAAGCATATACACAAAAAATTAGTATTCTCACTGTTGGTACTCTCAAATTTTGCACAAGTTCGGAGTTACCAATCTAAAATTTTCTCTAAGGCAAGGTGATTACCCCAGAAAACTTTTTGATGATGCTTTCTTGAAGTGCAAGTAAAATATGACCCGGTGATTTTTATGAGATACTGATTGGGGAATATGTGAGAAACCTATCATGGGGTAGATGTAATGGGTCACAACTTTTATTTATCAATTTTGATGATTTTTGGAGACAGATGTTTAAAGGTGTTCACTTAAATCTACATTCCGCATATTTCATTATTATAGCAAATGGTCTACTTTACATGCTTGCATCTTTGAATTGATAGATTTTTATGATATAAGGATGGGTCTGAGGTTTTGTAGGAATGAGAAATAATCTCTATTTCCATTTGTAGATTCTTACGATTTCATATGATAATTTTTCCCAAGCTATTGTCTTTGTAATTTATGTTCTCTTAGAATCTGAATTGCAGAATTATGAAGTTGCTGACTTTGAGGTTTCACAACTTGCACCTGATTGAATGGAATAGAAAAATTTAGTGTTCCCCTATATTTTAGTCATGGAAATGTGCTACCATGAAGATTTTCTAGACATGATGAATCTTTTTGGGAAGTTTGCCAATCTGATTCTGTTTGCATTTTCTAACAGTTTAATGCAGACCAGTTGTACAGTTTAGTCAAAGGCCTTGTTCATGATGTTATCTATTTAATACCATGATTATTCAAATAAATAAAATGGTTCCCCTATATTGTAGACCAATTTTACTCCAATTTTGCAAGTTTTTAGCTCCTGAGGGTTTCATTTTCATGCTTATCCAGATTCCTTTCATTTGCAAAAATAGTTATTTCCTCATATGTTCTTTTTTGTAAGTTCCAAGTGGCTACTTTCAAGGGTTTGCAAAATGTGTCTAAATGATCATCAAGACCCACCTTTGTGGATTTATTCTCTCCATATAACATATTACCCATATCCAAAAGCTCAGGTTTTTAGAAGGTTACTTGACTTGTTTTCAACATCAAAACCAGATGGGTTTTATTGTTACTTGACTGGGTTATTTGTAGAATAGTTTTGAAGAGGAAACTTTGATGTCCAAAATCTTGTGACTTGTTGAGTTTCATGAGGTTTCACTTTGCAATATGGAAGAATGATAAACATGGAGCATGTGTGCCCAGCACCATGTTCTGGTTACTTGATTTCATCAGTTTTTTAAGCTAGTTCCTAAGGCCAGTTGTTGTTTGTATGGTCAGTTTGCAGAGGTATAAAAGCTGGATGATTATGATCACCAATTTGACACTTTATGGTGTAATTTCACAAAAAATCCAATTTTGGGCCAACTCGAGGTAAAAATTAGTTTTCAAAATGTTGATATGCAAACCAAGATCTCAAGGAGCCATCTTTTATTATGTCATTTAAATGCTCAATTAGTGTGGTTCTAAAGTATGTTATAATTATTGACTGGCCAACAAGATGCAATATTATAATGGACATAATAAGGGGACTCTCCTATCTATTTGTCATGCCCCAAAATTTGGGCACTAAAAAACCTTAATCGAATGTACATAATTTTTTATTTAAACATGTTATATTTACTATAGGTGAAGTAGACATACTTTCTTTCTAAACCCTCGCAAAGTTTAAAAATTTAAATTAATTGGAAGTTGGTCACATATATTTTAACAAAAACATTTAAAGTTATAAACCTTAATGTTTCAATCCCTCTTTAAACCTGATAAGCAACATCATTCTAACTGAAAAATAATTTAACCAACAATATTACTTAACAACGTAGATTTAAAATTTCTCTCCTTTGTATTCACATAAATACATCTCTAAAACATAGTTGATTTTCAGATTACAAAATAAAATAAGATTACTTTTACAAAATGCCCTGTTACTCAAAAAAAATTTCAAGACTTCATACTAAACATATTTGGCTTAAAAACAAACCCATCTATAAGTGTAGATCACAAGACCACCAGTCGGGGTTTCCCTTTAGAATATCAACTCAAGCTTTCCAAAAGCTTCAAACTAAACTTGCATAGAGATCTTTGGTTGACCACGAAGGCTCACCTCCCAACCTAGGCCTTTGCAAGGCCACCCCCAAGCTAGGGGATCCAGAATTGAACAAGGATACATACACACATAACAACCAGGAAACTGAAAATAAGAACACAAGAAAATACCCATTACCCAATGATATACATAGGTCTCCAAAAGAAACCAAAAATAAAGGGGTGAAAGACAACTACCACAAGAGGAGAAAGCCAATAATACAAATGCAAACACTAGTAATAGGCCACACATGGGCTCAACATTCCTAAGTACCATATTTTAATCTTGTGCCATGGCCACACATGGACTCATGAACAAAGTTTTACCCTTCTCCTCCAAGCCCTACGATGGCAACTAGAGTAAATCTACCTTTCTTTCACAAAACAAGTTATGGCTTCAAGCCTTCCAATCTTTCTTATGAACCCCAAATTGCATTGGGCATTCTTGGCATCATGGGCACCCATATACCCATGTACATCCCTCCACACACGGGAGAGTCTACACTACTTGGGTAGATCACTAACTTTCACCCCATCAAGGTTACCCAACCCTCCCAAGGGTGAATATGCCTTGATGAACCCCATTAAAAAACAATTACAAAATAAAAACAAGATTCAACACATAAACTCCATGAAAACCATGAAGTTGAAAACATTAACATAAACTCCATTCATGGATTCCTCAAGCTATGAACATATGCAAGCAAGAATTACTCTAAACTATGCTAATTAGGAAACTCACCTCACATCCTAGCTATGGAAAAATGCAAGGTGGTTTGTGAAGAGCTTCTCCTTCCAATCCTTCCTCCTTCTCTAAAGTCTTACTCCTACAAAAATGTATCTGTCTCTAAAAGTAGAGAGTGGGTGTGTACCCAAACTCACTCTAAACCCTTCCTTATATAGGCCTTCTTCCTAAAATATCAGGAGTCATAAATGGAGGGGAGACCCTAATCCATCAACTCTCCCCACTTGCCTTCTCCATAAATGGAGTTAAATGCTTGCAAGGAAATAAATGATGGCTTAACCAAAGTCTTACAACTCTTCAATCTATCTACTTCCCAAAATGGTGACTTAAGGGGAGTCATAAATGAGTTTCAAGACTCTTAATGGGCTGAAAATGACCCCTAACCCCTAAGGTACCAAGTGGGGTAGTTAGTTTTGACCATAGTTACTCCCTAGGAGTCCAAATGACCTTCCTAAACTCCACCCAAGGTTAACTCTCGAAAATCCAACCTGCAAGACTCAATCTAATCTCTCTTGACTCATCCTCATCTCAATCTTATCTTCCTAAACCTTAGGGTAAGCATAGGGACTATACTAGGTAACTCTTGGGTAAAGTTAAGCATATGCTAGTCACATTCACTAGCCATGCCAACACACAAGGTGCACATGTGTCAACTGACACAATAATTTTACACGAGCATAAATTATTACACATTTACTCAATTAAATAAATTACAACCATACACCACACTTTTACAAATAAAAATACAATACAATGAGGTCCATGTCTCTTTCTATATACAGGGCCTTAGCATCATAGTTTTCACATAGGTCCATTTATGAATCCCTGGTTAGTACCTTGGTCAAATTTTCCTACATACTCATTGCACACATCAGTAGGTCCAATAAATCGACACATAAACATAGAAGAGTACATAATGTAAGTAGAACACATATTCACTCATATTTGCATCAATGATTTATTAATAATATTTGCATCTAATCCATATGCATAAACATAACTCTTAATAAATCTACATATTGATATTTATCTAGCATCTACTTACTAATCCAATATACTAAACCATCAAAACTAAGTCCTAAATGGAAATCTGCATCACTCACACAAAGTATCCAATAGATTCCCTGATTATATAATCAAGTGTTGTATACAAGAAAAGGATTGAACAGATCCAAATAGTAATACATGTGTCCTAATAGTCCAACTATAACAAAATCTGTATCAACGGGAGAACATATAAATGAGAAATAGTGCTAAGATTATGTTAGACTGGGGTAGGCTTCACATCCCCCCCTCTAGGTATGAACATCCTCCTAGATTTCATCAAAGAGGTGGGGGAACTATGTATGCATCTATACTGTGCACTCATAGCATCAAAACTTACTTTAAGCATATTGATCAAGTTGTTAATTATTTTATGCAATGCATATCTAATATCCATAATTATAAGAATTTTAATTTACTCTTGAACATTTCTTAACTGATAAGTCATATTTCAAGAAAAATATGATTTTAAGAACGATAATGGTATGTTCTTCACAACCTACTCCCTTATACATTCTATCCATATTCCACATTGAATAGGATAGAGAACATTACTTCACAATGTAGGACTCACAACATAAAACACACATCCTAGCCATCGTAAGATCAAAAGAAATCACAAATTAAGGTTCACAAATTTCAAATTAAAAACTTAGAAAGAAGTTATGCAAATCCAAAAGAAATAAATGTGAACAAGAACCCTAACTAAAAGATAAAATAAAATTTGGTGACTAGATTATTACAAGAAGATTAAAAGAATTCAAGTTAGCCCAACATCACTTCCAAGTTCATCAAAGCTAAAAAATCAAATTAAATAAAATCACATATACAGAGTGACTAAAATTTAGCCACAAGAAGGGAGTAGAAGCTACATAACACCTTGCGTCCAAGGTGCATGAAAGAATTGTTGGAGATTTGATTTTGAACAGTTGATTGATTGTATGTTTGTCATTGATGACAACATATAATACACAGTAGTACTTCTATATGTACTTATCCATATGATGACATAAATAATTGCATGGATAGATACATGTTTTTGACATGTTTATTATGCTATGTTCATACACGCAGACCCAGATATGATGTTTCCGTAATGATATGTAATTCTATTATTGACGGTTACAGTTTTGGAGGAATAACAGTTTAAGGCCAACGTATGTAACATGTCTATTGAGTTGCACCTATCTTCAAGATATGCATGTGTATATTCATGATGAGTTATGAGTTGTTTATATTAATCTAAAGGCCCCAAACGTATTTCAAGAAGATTGCAAAGTTATGATTAAATTGGTGAAGCCGACTTAGTAAAGCGACACGTCTATTCAGTTAGTACTTACGCAATTCTAATTATACTTGTGTTCTTAGTAGAGCTAACAAGGATGTTAAGAAGAGTTTTCCTACAGGTCCCATGATCTCATACTTGGTGTATGTACTTATAGAAGGTCATTTGTGATAAGAAAAGTTGCAAAAGCCAGAGATTAGAAAAGCAGAGCAGAGTGTTAAAGAAGTAGAGCTATATTTATCATATGTTGATAATATAGATATTGAAGTAGAAGCTTTCAGAACATAGAGAAGATTATTGTAGTGCTTTACAAGAGGTTAAAGCATCAGTGCACAAAAGGAACTGGTCACAAACAGTAGTTCACCTTGTTGATACAGTGTGTATCAAATAACCAGAAGGTTGTAGCCTTCACCACTTGGACAGTGAGTCCTCCACCCCTAATAGGGTTATTGTAAAAGACTCCTAACAGGGTCAAACCCTTATCCAGATCACTATACTACTGCATTGTAATGAACAACTCCTAACAGGGTTGGAAGATCTTTTAACAGGGATCACTATAAATAGTATAGTTCTTTATGGGTACAAATTTCCACTAGGGTTTTTACCATTTGGTTTCCCTATAACCAAATTGGTGTGTTGTGTATTGTGTCATCTATATGTGCATTTACTTTGTATCAATCTAGATTAATAAGTTTAAGATAGAGATCAAGTTGCTGATAACTGATTCATCCCCCCCTCTTAGTTATCCCTGAAGTATTCTAACAATTGGTATCAAAGCCAAGTGCCTTGGAGAGAAAGCCTAATAGCTTAAGGTAGATCAGATGACATACTTCAGAAAAGAGAGCCCTAAGTTTGATGGAGAGAAATATATAGATTCGAAGAACAAAATGATAACACATCTACAATGGGTTGGCTTTGAGATATTTGAGATTGCTACACAAGAAGTTGTAATTCCATCTTTGAAAAACCTTGCAAAGGATGATGCTACTAATAGACAAAAGGAAACATTTACCAATAATGAAATTGCTAAAGAAGCCCTAATCAACGCCCTATCTGACAGTGAATTTTTTGAGATCAAGAAAGTTGACCAAGCTTATACCATATGGAAGTATTTGGAAGATATGTTTGAAGGAGACATCCAAGCAAAGAATGCACATAGGAAGACATGGAAGAAGATATACAATAGTCTTGAAATGTTACTTGAAGAAAACATTAGAGCTTATAATCAGAGAATAAATGAAGCAGTATCTGGAATCAGAAATAATGGAGGAGAAATTTTAGAAGAAGACATAATGGACAAGTTAATGACTACATTGACAGTAGACTATGAAAGAAAAATCAACATTCTAGATGAGACCATGCAGTTTTCTAAAGACTTCAAGA
>MU225517.1:991257-1006409 GCA_018584345.1 Thuja plicata | reverse complement strand
TAATGACTACATTGACAGTAGACTATGAAAGAAAAATCAACATTCTAGATGAGACCATGCAGTTTTCTAAAGACTTCAAGAGAGAGACTTTGATCAGCAAAATCTCTACATTTGAGATATCAAGATTAAAGACTGAACCAAAGAATGAAATAGCCTTCAAAGCTTCAATCCAGAGTAAGAAATCCTCACACATATCTAGTCATAATGAGAATGAAGAAAATGATGAAGAGATAGAAGAGATAATTTCCATGATTGCTAAGAGAGAAAAGAAAGGAAAAGGAAAGTATGAGGGAAAAATTCCATTCAAGTGTTTTTCATGTAATAAGATTGGTCACTTTGCATCTAAGTGTCCCACAAGAGTCAAGAAGTTTAGATCTAATTACAAACCTAAATATAGGAAGGAATGTTACCATGGTAAAGAAGGTGTAACTGATGAAGATTTAGGAGAAGATGAAATTGGATTTGTTGCCCTTAAAGACATGGAAAGGTTGTTCAAAGATATGGACATTATAGATAAAGAAGAAGATCATGAATTAGCCTTAATTTTCAAAGAAGACATCAAAACTAATTGGATCATTGACAGTGGATGCTCACACCATATGGTAGGTGACAAAGATAGATTCGTTCATCTAGAAAAATACAAAGGTGGTATGGTTAGATTTGGAGATAACACTCCTAAAACTATCATAGGCAGAGGATCCATCACCTTGGATGGAAAGAACAAGACAGATGATTTTCTATATGTTGATGGTTTGCACCATATTCTACTAAGTGTTGGATAGCTACTTGATAAAGGTTATCATTTGGAGTTCAAAGACAACAAGTGCATTATTAGCAACAAGGATGGAGACATGATTGCATCAGGCTCTAAAACAAAAGGTAATGTTTTTTAGTTCAATTCAGATGTAAGTTGTTTTGTTGCAAAAATAGATGATAGTTGGTTATGGCACAAGAGACTATGTCATATCAATTTTGACAATATAGTAAAGATCAGTAATGTCAAGGCAGTTAGAGACCTATCAAGCATTGCAAGACCAGTTGACACAATATGCAGGGAATGTGTTATGGGTAAACATGTAAGGAGTTCATTTAGAAGAAAACATACCTCAACTGAAAACAAGTTGGACTTAGTGCATACAAATTTATGCAGTCCTACTCAAACAAGATCATACTATGGTGAAAGGTACTTTATTTTGTTTGTTGATGATTTTTCTAGGATGATGTGGGTTGCATTCTTAAAAGAGAAGTCAGAAGCCTTTGAGAAGTTCAAAATATTCAAAGCTAAGGTTGAGAATGAATCTGGACTAAAATTAAAATGCTTAAGACCAAATAGAGGAGGAGAATCCACCTCTGACCAGTTTTATGACTACTGTGAAGAACATGGAATAAAAAGGTAGTTGAGTGCCCCTAGAACACCTCAGCAAAATGGAATTGCAAAACGGAGGAACAGGATTATACTAGATACATCACACACCATGATGATTGAAGGAAAAGTGGCCCACGCCTATTGGAGAGATGCAATGAACATAGCAGTATATACTATCAACAGAACACAATTGAGACCAGGAATGGACAAGACACCATATGAACTTTGGTTTGGTAATGTATCTACAGTAAAATACTTTAGAATATTTGGCAGCAAGTGCTACATCAAGAGAGATGACAGTATTGGTAAGTTTGATGCTAGAAGTGATGAAGGTATTTTTCTTGGTTACTCTACAAAAAGTAAAGCTTACAGATGTTTCAATTTGAGATTAAAGAAGATAATTGAAAGCACACATGTTAAGATTGATGAAAATTTTATGATTCAAGAGAGGTACTATGATTATGCACCTTTGATTGAAGAAGAGCCCAGACCTAATAGTAAATATACTATGACTGAAGAAATGTTTGATTGCATTGATGTCTCATGCAATGACCCTAATTCATGCAATGAAGAACCACAGATTACAGAGGAAGATTTCACACCTAAGGTTCCTAAGTTTACATCTAGATACCACTCTAAAAATGATCTCATTGGAGATCAGAGCAGCAGTGTTTTGACCAGATCAAAAGCAAAGAATCTAAAAGTGGATGAAGATGTATGTTTACTTTCACAGATTGAACCGTTAAGTGTTGAAGATGCTTGTAATGATTCAGATTGGAAAAATTCAATGAAATAAGAACTAGATCAGATAATCAAGAATGACACATGGGAATTGGTTCCTAGACCAAGTGATAAAAATGTGATTGGAACAAAGTGGATTTTCAAAAATAAAATGAATGAAGAAGGTATAGTAATAAGAAACAAAGCAAGATTAGTATGTAAAGGATATGCATAGAGAGAAGGAATAGACTACACTAATACATTTGCCCCTATGAGCAGACTGGAAGCCATAAATTTTTTTTTGGCATATGCAACATCAAAAAGACTTTAAAGTTTATCAAATGGATGTCAAATCAACCTTTTTGAATGGTGACTTAAAAGAAGAAGTCTACATAGAACATCCTAAAGGATTTAACCTTTCAGATAGACCAGACATGGTATGTAGACTGTAGAAAGCACTTTATGGACTTAAACAGGCCCCAAGAGCTTGGTATGAGAGACTAGATGGTTATTTCACCAAGATTGGATTCAAGAAAGGAGTAGCAGATTGCAATTTGTTCATAAGAGAAACACCTGATGGATTACTATTAGTTGCCATATTTTTTGATGACATTATCTTTGGAGGTAATGACAAGCTTAGTATAACATTTGCAAAAGAAATGCAGAATGAATTTGGAATGAGCATGATTGGTCCTATAAAATAGTTTTTGGGACTAAATGTAAAACAGACAGATAAAGGAATATTCATTAATCAGTCAAAATATGTAAAGGAAATATTGAAAACCTTCAAGATGGAAGATTGCAAGCTAGTATGCACTCCTATGATCATAGGAAGTAAACATTCAAAAGATGATGACTCTACAGTAGTTGATAAAACATTGTACAAATCTATGATTGGAAAGCTTATTTCTCTAACTCAATCAAGACCTGACATATCTAATGTAGTTTGCATTGTTGGAATATTTGCAGCTAAACCTAAGCATAATCACCTAATGGAAATCAAGAGGATATTCAGATATCTTAAGGGAACTATAGACTATGGTTTATGGTATCCTAAATTAGAGAATACACAACTTCATGTGTATACTAATGCAGACTGGGCAAGTTGTATTGATGACAGGAAGAGCACTTTAGGAGGAGCAGTATTTCTTGGAGAAAAGTTGGTATCTTGGACAAGCAAGAAGAAAAATTGTATTTCTTAGTCAACAACAGAGGCGAAATATGTTGCAGCAACACTAAATTGTACAACAATTATTTGGATCAAGTAGATGGTTAAAGACTTTGGTATTCAGGTTAACTATCTTGTTGTTATTCATTGTGACAACACCAGTACTATTAACATGTCTAAGAACCTTGTGATGCAGGCAAAGACAAAACACATAGACATGAAGTATCATTTTCTGAGAGAAAAAGTTGCAGACAAGGAAGTGACATTGGACTATGTAAGCACAAAATATCAGTTAGCAGACATTTTTCACAAAGCCTTTAGCAAAGGATACATTTGAGTATCTAAGGGAGAAGTTGGGAGTCATTCCCTCTCCTAAATTTGATTAGAAAAATCAGCAAGTACATCAGTCATGTGTGACTGATGAATGGTTGACTACTCTACTTCTGGAGTAGTACCTATGCATAATGGTTTATGACGCCCTTTGCCATTGATGTCGATGGGGGAGTATGTACTAAAAACAAGGAACACAAACAAAGAGCTAAACAAGGAACACATACAAGGAGCTTATACTCTGGGGGAGTATACAGATAAAACACAACATATACAACTACAGCAGTGAAGATGAATCTTTGATGAGGATATTGAGAAGATTGTAAAAGAAAGAAGACACCATGAATAGAATTTGTTTTTATCATATGTTGCCATCAATGCCAAAGGAGGAGATTGTTGGAGATTTGATTCTAAACAGTTGATTGATTGTATGTTTGTCATTGATGACAACATATAATACACAATAGTACTTTTGTATGTACTTATCCATATGGTGACATGAATACTTGCATGGATAGATACATGTTTTTGACATGTTTATTATGCTATGTTCATACACGCAGACCCAGATATGATGTTTCGGTAAAGATATGTAATTTTGTTATTGATGGTTACAGTTCTGGAGGAATAACGGTATAAGGCCAACGTATGTAATGTGTTTATTGAGTTGTTCCAATCTTTAGGATATGCATGCGTATATTCATGATGAGTTATGAGTTTTTGATATTAATCTAAAGGTGCCAAACGTATTTCAAGAAGATTAAAAAGTTATGATTAAATTGGTGAACCCAACTTAGTGAAGTGATGCGTCTATTCAGTTATTACTTGCATGGTTGTAATTATTCTTGCGCGCTTAGTAGAGCTGACAAGGATGTTAAGAAGAGTTTTCCTATAGGAGCTATGATCTCATACTTGGTGTATGTACTTATAGAAGGTCATTTGTGATAAGAAGAGTTGCGAAAGCCAGAGATTAGAAAAGCAGAGTAGAGTGTTAAAGCAGCAAAGCTATATTTATCATATGTTGATAATATAGATATTGAAGTAGAAGCTTTCAGAACACAGAGAAGATTTTTGTAGTGCTTTACAAGAGGCTAAAGCATCGGCGCACATAGAAAACTGATCATACAAGCAGTGTCACAAACAACAGTTCACCTTGTTGATACAATGTGTATCAAATAACCAGAAGATTGTAGCCTTCACCACTTGGACAGTGAGTCCTCCACCCCTAATAGGGTCAGACCCTTAACCAAGTCACTATAGTACTGCATTGTAATGAACAACTCCTAAAATGGTTGGAAGATCTTTTAACAGGGATCACTATAAATAGTATAGTTCTTTGTGGGTACTAATTCCCACCGGGGTTTTTACCATTTGGTTTCCCTGTAACCAAATTGATGTGTTGTGTATTGTGTTATCTATATGTGCATTTACTCTGTATCAATCTAGATTAATAAGTTTAAGATAAAGATCAAGTTGTTGATAACTTATTCACTCCCCCCCCTCTTAATTATCCCTAAAGTATTCTAACAAGAACATGACCAAACACTTGAAAAACATATTTACTTAACTAGTCGTATTTAAGTAATTACTTCAAATAATGCATTCATCTTTACCTGATCAAATTTTAAATGCAATAACTAACAAGTTATTATAACATATTTAACCTTTGAAAATAACTAGTATTTCCAATGAATTATTTTACAAAAAAAAATATTACTTTAAATGTTTGATTAAATTAACTAATGCTTTATAATGAAATAGCAATCGCATTTGCCCAGAAATTGGGCCAACAAAATCACCTGTCTCAAGTTGTCTACTAGTGAAGTATGCAGATATAAGTTTGGAAACAGTTCGATCCACATGATAGTTGACTAAGTTTGACTAAGGAAAAGCTTTGTTAATTCAAAAGGGTTGATTATGTCCACGGACAGTTACAACATTTAAATGAGCATTTAGAATGATGTCCAATCTAATATTATTAAATGTTTACTAATTAATGTATTAACTAATTAACTCTAGTTAATCATCCATTTAAATAATATTGGAGGTTATTTAACAACATTATATATTAATTTAACAAAACTAAAATTTCAAAAGAATAACCTAAGGGAAGTTATCTTACTTATTACTCCATATCAATTTATATACTTTTCTACAATTCCCTTAATTTAATTCAATCAACTCCACTCTAGCTATAAGGAAAAGCTAATATCTACTATTATAATAATGCCCTATTAACCAATTAATTTAATATAACAATTTAAACTTTATTGATTAATTTATCATAATCAATAAGTGAGACTTTCATATCATGTCTACTATTAAATCCTATTAAGAACTTTCTTAAAGAAATTTAATAATAATATGATATTCTTATTAATTGATCCCTTATTTTTCAAAAATAATTAGATTAATTAATTTCTAAAGAATTTTAATTACCTTAATTCCATGATCTAAACCCCGTTAGATGTAATTCTTCTAAATATTAAATCCAATCTAACTTATTAACCAAATTAATACTATTAAACTACTACCTTCTCATAAAAAAAATTCCACATTAATAATAAATTAACCTCAAACTTAAAATGCAACTAAATTTTAACCTTAACTATTTATGAGATAATCTATTTAATAAAGAAAACATCTAGATCCTTCTAAAACTAAAGTCAATTATCTCAACTATGAGCTGAAATTGATACAATCTGGATTCCGTAGATTTGATTCTAATTAAATCTAAAATCATATCTACAAAATAACCTTTATAAAAGGACAAACCTACATACTATGTTTCTAAAAACAAAACTCTTTCTTTTTTTTTTTTTAAATATTATTTAATATGAGAATTTTATTTCTTTTGGTAGGGTTTCAAGGGCCGAGGACAAATTGGCACATAGGAGGCGACTGAAAATGGGGATTCGAGGGCGGAGAAGAGGGAAGGGAGGAGGACCTGCCTAGTGGCGCTAGGGTTTTGACACACAGGAGGGTGGGAGGAAGGACGAGCCATGTGGGATGAGCGGAGAAGGGGCCGCATGGGAGGTGGTAGGTGTTTGACCCAGAGGAGGGATAGTAGTGCAGGGATGATGGAGTGGAGGCCGCAAAGGATGTAGCAAAAGCCTACTGCGTGATGGATGGGAGGTGGGTTTGACCCGTGGAGGGGGAACGGGAAGTCATGCACCCCATTGTGTGTTCATAGTGGAGGCCGCATGTGCTCCACTATGAACATACAGTGGTGTGGGCTGCCTCCTATCAAAAAGATACAAGGGTTGGGGTAGGGCTTGACCCTCCCCACCCATTTGAATGTCTTTTTGTATCTCATGCTCTCTGTTATATATATATATATATATAATATCATTTTTCATGTATAGTAAGTGGTGGGAAAAATGAGATACTGTTGCTGAAGTATTAACAACTTCATTAGAGCTCAACTCCTCTCTTTCATAATTACCCATCCTTTTCTTTAAGAGTAATGGGGATCGATCTCAGCCTGAGAAGTCAATCTACTTATTGAGATGTGGGTAGGGCCCGCAATGGAAGGTTCTGAGGGATGCAGTTGACGTTCGGTTAGACAGATTTATAACATAGCGCCTAATTGATTGATTGTGAAACTACTTATCTTTGTCTGCCTGCAGCTTGATCCATTGCACTTATATCATCCATTTCTCACCTATCTGAGAAAGCATTTCTTACCATTCATTGAATCGGGAAAGGCAATTAGTTAGCTGGGCCAGATCCTAGAGCAAGCTAGTTAACTCTGAGTAACCTTATGACACTTTCCATTTCCTCCCACCCCAACCCCAACCACCCCTTTACCTTGCCCCGGGGGAACCGGGTTCAGCCTTAAAATAATGGGCTCGATGAGAGGGAAGGTAGCTTGAGCTATCCAAAGTACCTCCCACCAGTTCATCAGGGATTCAATCCAGCGATTATAGGATGTCAGCCTAAGATTAGAGGACAACCCTCACATTGGATGCTACCTTTATCTTCCTCCCATAGTTAGTTAGATGCTTTCTTGGGGAGTTATAGTATAATCAGATTAGCTTTTGGAGGAAGTAGACGAATGGGGCTAGTGGGAAAGTTAGTTAGTATATAGCTTTATAGTTTTCTTTGTCAGAAAAAAACTAGAATATTTTAATAAATAAGATAGCATTAGATTTCATATAATATTAACATATATACATATTTAATATTAGAATATATATCTAGTATTATATATGCATGAATTCAAGATTCCTCCTTTGTGAAACATTTAAATTTAGCTTAGAAATTTTGTTTGTCTCTAATAATCAATAGCAATTATATATTTAAGATTATTTATACAAGGAGAACCTTATATATATAATTGTTTTTTTTAAATAATAAAGTTCAAAGCACTCTTTTTTTTTGGTAGGGTCTAGTAGTATTAACATTTAATTGAAAACATAAAGATTTAACTATAACTATATGCATAAATCAACCACCATCAAATTATATAAATTGTCATGCCTTAAATAATTAAACCTATGCTTATATCATATGGAGGAATTATTGAATTAGAGTTGTAGTCTCTTTTATAACAAGAAAATGATGATTAGGCATTTAAATAAACTAATTACAAATGGAAAAAAATAGCCATATATTATCTTGGATATGATTAACCTCATCTTTGCGTAAAATAAAGGTGCTTTACTGCATGTTAATAAGGAAACATTTACAATCAGCACTATTGTAATAAGTCCTCTGCTCTTAGAAACTACTTAGTTACAATAATACAAGTTATGGATTTGATCAAAATCAAACACATAAACTTAGCATAGTGAAGCCTAGGCCCTAGAGTAGAACCCAGAGCTTTGATACCAAGTGTCATGCCCCAAAATTTGGGCACTGAAAAACCTTAATCGAATGTACATAAAGTTTTGTTTAAATATGTTATATTTACTATAGGTGAAGTAGACGTACTTTCTTTCTAAACCCTCGCAAATTTTACAAATTTAAATTAATTGGAAGTTGGTCACATATATTTTAACAACAACATTTAAAGTTATAAACCTTAATGTTTCAATCCCTCTTTAAACTTGATAAGCAACATCATTCTAACTAAAAAATAATTTAACCAACAATATTACTTAACAACATAGATTTAAAATCTCTCTCCTTTGTATTCACATAAATACATCTCTAAAACATAGTTGATTTTTAGATTACAAAATAAAATAGGATTAATTTTACAAAATTTCCTCTTACTCAAAAAAACTTTTGAAGATTTCATACTAAACATATTTGGCTTAAAAACAAACCCATCTATAAGGGTAGATCACAAGACCACCAGCCGGGGTTTCCCTTTAGAATCTCAACACAAGCCTTCCAAAAGCTTCAAACTGAACCTGCATAGAGATCTTTGGTTGACCACGGAGGCTCACCTCCCAACCTAGGCCTTTGTAAGGCCTCCCCCGAGCTAGGGGATCGAGAACTGAACCAGGATACATACACACATAACAACCAGGAAACTAAAAATAGAAACACAAGAAAATACCCATTACCCAATGATATACATAGGTCTCCAAAAGAAACCTTAAATAAAGGGGTGAAAGAGGACTACCACAAGAGGAGAAATTCAATAATACAAATGCATAAACTAGGAATAGGCCACACATGGGCTTGACATTCCTAAGTACAATATTTTAATCTTGTTCCATGGCCACACATGGACTCATGAACAAATTTCTACCCTTCTCCTCCAAGCCCTACGACAGCAACTGGAGTAACTTTACCTTTCTTTCACAAAACAAGTAATGGATTCAAGCCTTCCAATCTTTCTTATGAACCCCAAATTGCTTTGGTCCTTCTTGGCATCATGGGCACCCATATACGCATCTACATCCCTCCACACATGGGAGATGTTAAGTTTTTTTTTTGCTAAACTTTCAAGAGGTGCTTGAATACTTGATTAACTCTATGACTCCCAATATTTGAAACTAATGATCCAAGCAAGAGAAAACTCTAATTGATGAGGATTTATGATAATATTTGGGGAAACATGTTATCACCTCCATCTTTTTAGGTTCCACAACACCAAGGAAGGTATTACCTATATATAATTGTTGTCTGACAATATTAGTAAATATGGATACTGATTTGATGCTTGTTTACTATATTATCTTGTAGATTAATATGCATAAGACTAAAAACAACTTCACACAGAGCTTAACCATGAAAACAATTGAAATGATAACAACAAACAGTAGTGCTTTAAGGATTTTCATCCTTCTTCTTTTTTAGTTCTCAGAACTTAGGAAGGGTAACCTATTTTAATCCTCTCTCAAAGGGATTAGTAAAATGAATTGTATATCTTGATATAATTACTTAAACTTATATGTGTCTAACTATAAATGTAATAGATTTATATATTTTGAATTACTTAGATGATGATAAATCACTCATCAGATTCTAGACATGTGCCTATCCTTGGGCTACAAAGTCAAAGATACTATAGATTGCCTTACAGCCTATATGCAACTCAAGTAAGACACCTTAAAATTACCCTGTCACTTCTACATCACTGTATCAAATCCTTAGATATGATTATGCTCCATGAAAATACTTACAAAACTTAGTTCTTCCCTTGAAAGAAACTTTTAAACAATTAGGTAGCTACCTTGTAACCAATATGCTTAAAATGTCTTACAAACTAAACATAAAAGAGCATACACAATAAGTAAAGAGACAACAACAATATAGAAGAGAAGTTGCACTATATTTTATTTATATTTCTGATTCCTACATATAAAGACCAAAATCTCAAAAACTCAGACACAAATCTGTAGTCTGGCTTACAATTATATTTCACCACCGTCTTAAGTTACAAAAATGATCTATATATATCTAAACCATCTTGGAATCCTTAAGGAAAGGATGCAACAAGCTTTGGATGGTTTTAGATACCTAACCCTAAATAAAGATAAAATAAATGTCAAGAAAAACCAAGTGGTGGAAAGACAAAATAGAGGATGAAATCCAATTTTCTCTTTTGTCTTCATATGATCTTTGACATCTTTGGTTGTGTATGCTGAGGATACTCTCTGATTTGATTTTGGTGATGACTAACCTACTTGTCTTCCAAGAAATCTGTACAAGGTGCTCTAACATTCCTTTATTCCTCATCAATTATATCAACGTCAATTATGGTAGGCTTCTTCTTCTTAGGATTTGTCATTATATCCCATGCTACCACATCACTCTCTATAGGCCAACTAAAACTTTGAATATCTTGCAATTTTTCTTTCTACCTGTCCCACCTAGCATCTGTAATTCCTTTAACATCTGTCACAAATTTATTCATGTCAGTCTCAGCATTGAATGCTTCATCCAGGATTTTATTGTAGCATTCCATATCTAAGTCTCCATTTGCAATAAATGCCTCTTTACCAGGCAACTTGCTATCAAAATATTCCCTCTAGGTTGCCCAGGCCTTGATCTGATTGTATTCTCCCTTGATTGGAGGAATGACTCTATTGAAATCTACTCCAAAAAGGCTCAATCTTGTCTCAATATAATTTAACTTACCTTTGAAGAAAGGTAAAGTCATATTTATTTTGGCTATCTCTTCACCAACCTCAGTCACTATCTCTGGCAAATCCTGCCTATGTGGCTATAAAGAGGCCAAACTTTCAAAAAGTTGTGTCCTATTTGACCAATTTGAAAAATAAGGATTCAAAATATTAAGGTAACTAGTTGCCTCAGCATGTAAAATAGGTAATTTATTATATGTAGCTAGTACGAAGTCAGTTTCATCTTTCAGGATATCTATCATGTGCTGGAAAATATTTATTAATGGTCCATAGACCCTCTCATTACACTCACTTATCCCTTCCCCTATTTCTGCATTGTTCCCTATTTCCTTTACCTGGACTTCTACATTTACACTTTCTTTGGGTGTGGCAGGGATAACTTTTGGCTTTTCCAATAAATGCCTAGTCAAATCCTTAATTGATTTTTCTAAAGCATGTAACTTAATGTAGCACATATCCCTATCTTTGACTATGGCACTAGCCTCACTTATCAAAGTATCACATTTTTAGGATAGATGCTTTTTTTTATCCTCATTTAGATAAATTCCATTACCGCTATCCTAGTTGGAACATGATATGGGAGAATGTGAGGAGGATGTGAACATCCATATACTCTTATCATTGTAAAGTTGTTTCATGGATAGAAATATCCCAAATTATGATCACTAGGCCACTTATCAACATACTCACATGGCCTCAAAAGCTGCAATAGTTTTGCAGGCAACCTCGTCTTGTTCACTCCTAGCCTTTGCATTATAGGGTATACAATATGTGTGTAAGAAAATAAACCTTCATGAAATTAAGATTAGAGAAAAAAATTCTATGGAAAGATAAAAAAAAGTTAATCTAAGAATTGAAGCTAAATCTATATCATCTCATATTTCTCTATCCAAGCTTTGTTAAGAGAGCTCTCGGGCTTAATCTCTCTCAAGGACAATCCTAGAACGAGATATATATGAAAATGAATGCTCAAATCTAGCTAGAATGCTGAAAAATGCTAAAAAATGCTCCAAGATCATATGAGAAAAATAACAAATGATCCTAAACATGATATGCTATATGTAATGCAAATGCTAAAATTCTCTCAAAAAGCTCTCAAATGCTCCTCATATGCTCTCAATGTTCCTATAGTAAGGATGTTTTTGGTCTTGAATCCTTGGATCCCAAACACAAAGGAAATGGCTTGTATTTATAGCATTTTCCCAAGGGTAGGGGGTAGAGAGAGTTGATCATGATCAAAGCTTGGTTAAGTCAAAAGCTTTGAGGTGCTCTCAAATGGAGGGAAAGTTGGTTAGTTGTCTCAAAGAAATTAGGAATTAAATAACTCCATCATTTAATTAAATTAGCCATGGAAGGGTGATTGGGTTGGATTTGATCCTTTTTTATTTAAACTATACAATTGAAAAATCAATTGCATAGTTTGATTAATCCCTTTAGGCTTGAATTTATTTATTTCATTTTATGATTATTTGATATTTTAATTTCATTTGAATTTTGTCCATTTGATTTGATACATTTGTTTTGTATTGAGATGATATTTTGAAGCATTTGGCTGAGATTTATAAATTGGAATTCTTGAGATACACCTAGTCAATTTTAGGTGTCTACAAATGCCCCTCTTTGAATTGATGTGCGAAGCGCATTGATTCAAACAAATCCTGATCATCCTAAGTGTTGAGCTGATACTAATGAGCTGATATGAAAACCTGATATGAAAATCCTAATATGGAACTCCTGATATGAAACCCTGATTTGAAAATATGATATGAAAACCCTGATATGAAAATCCGATATGAAACCCTGATATGATGCTCTGATATGAAACTCCGATTGATAAAGTTTGAAATTTTAATGCCCTAAATTTGATACAAGATATGATGTAGAATCCTAGTTAGATGATACAATGATTCCCCCTCAGAAATGAAATCATATTGATCGGAAGGAAAAGTTGTTGATGAATCAATCCTGATAGGAGAGATCCAAGGTGATTGCATTTCTGATAAACAATGATGTTGATCATGGAAACAAAACATGCCCCAATGTGAAGAGAATTTGATGATAATAGCTATGATTGAGAAAATGTTGTTGATGGTTGAGATAAGGTGATGATGATTGGATATCACTTGATGTCAGTCAGAATCACTTGGTTGATGTTGTATTGATGTTAATTGGATAAGTAGGTTGATGGATTGATTGGATAAACTGATAATTCGCTCACAAGATCTAGAGAGAAGAACAAATGGATTGATTGGATAAACTGATAATTCACTCTCAAGATCTAGAGAGACAAACAAATAGATTGAATTTCCTTCCTCAAGATCTAGATTTAGGAAATTTGATGTGCTCAAAATGAGCAAATGGATGATAGGATAAACGATTGATGTTAGATGATCAATTGGTTGATTCGACTGATTGATATTTGATTGGATTAGATTGGATGGGAAGATTGATGGTGGGAGGCTGATAGATAGGGTCATTTGATATGAATCAGGTGTAGAAATAAGTATAGGGGATAAATAGAGTTAGGTTTCCCCTAGTTGATCAAATGGTGAGATTTCCCCTAGGTGAGAAGATGTATATTGATGATATCCTTGATGTAGCATGTGATCAATTTGATGGATCAGATATTTGAGGACATTGATTAGGACTTTGATGATGTAACCATGATTAACTTCCACCCCCTTGATTAAGGAAAATATCATAAACATGCAATTAATCTAACATGAATGCAATGCAATGCAGCTAATTGTCCTTGAGGTTTGCGAAAGAAATGCAAACTGAGATATATTTTCATCATTCAGCATTATGAAACTAGGAGTCGATACAATCCTTACTGGTGCCACTATGACCATAAGAATATGAATATGAATTTTATCTCATGTGGTAACCTCATTTAAAGAACCTAGTACAACCCTCACTAGTTGAATGACCAACTATGGGAGTATGAATACTGGTTTCATCAGATTCAATGTTGCAAATGGAGGTTGGTATTAAGATATGGAAGATTTAAATAGCCAATGTAACCTTTTACCTGAAAAAACAAAGGTTAACCCTCCTTCCCATATGAATGTCCTCGATGGTTCTTTGATGACCATTTCATTAGACTAATTCACACAAGTTAAAAAGTTTTCCTCAAAATATTCACACAGAAGCCAAAGAAAATAACATGTCTCCATTATTTCCAATCTAGTTGAAACATCCTCGATTAGCTAAAAAGAACATGACTCGAAAAAGTCAATGAAAAACTCATCAAAAATTCCAAGTGTTTTGCAATGTACCAAGATTTTCAAAAAGAATTCCAAACATTCTGATCATTTAGGGTGTATAAATTTTTAATCCTGATAAAATAAGGTAATGAAGCTCAAGGATCATGTTATCGAATCAAACTGTTTAGGGTCAAACAATGATATCCATCAAAAGTTTCAAAATATCTCTCCTTTGAATCTGAAAACCTGCTTTCGATGTGTGAAAAAGGCGTTGCACTATTGAATCCATTTGGTACCAAAATCCATTATGTTTTCTCACAAGTAAAAATGAGACAGTGTAAATCTTGGGCAAATGCAACTGAGTATGTGACAATGCAGCTGAAAGATTTTATGCAAGATTTTTGGATTTTTAGAATTTTTTTGATTTTTTTTTTTTTGAATTTTTTGAATTTTTTAAATTTACCATCTCTCAAACAAGATCACATTGGTTTGTACCCAATGTATAGCAAGGTATAGGACATGAAAGATGGATTTGGAAGCTGATGGATTAGAGATGGAAAGACCATGATGGATGAAGCATGCAAATGTGACCCGTAGGACCATCTCCTCAAGATTACCCAAGCTAAGGAAAAAGGATATAGCAATGAAAAACATGTTTTTGGATAAGCAATGGAAGCCAATGATGTAGTTATAGATAGCATATAAGATAATGACCTGATGTCATGAAAGTGAGTGATCCAAAAGAGTGGACATGTCAAGAAGATTTTGATAACAAATTTTTGTACTTTACATCCTTCATTTTCAATCAAGACCAATGG
>MU225517.1:950602-991163 GCA_018584345.1 Thuja plicata | reverse complement strand
AAAGACTTCTTAGGAATAATGAAGGTGGATTGGGGAGAAGCAAGATCATGATAGGGTAGCATGGATGCAACAAGTAAATAAGCTGATGGAAAGGATAATGGTGTCAAGATACTTGATGCTCATGGATATGTCCAACCTTGTCAATACCAAAAGTAAAAGAGGGAATATGGATGCAAGTGAGATAAATGGTAGAATATGGAAGATGGAGGATAACATGGATGAAACATGCCCCCAAGTGTAGAGTGCAAGAGGAAGGAATTACGCATGATGCCTGTTTGCCAAGTTTTCATCCAAGGTGCCACTAGAAGTGGTTTTCACCATAGGATGGATTTATTTTTCTTTAGTTTTTCTACCAAGGAACCCATTTTACTAGGTTTTCACCAAGGCACTTTTCTCTTTTTTCAATTTTTTTCTTTTTTTGTATTTTTCAAAATTTCCCCAACATTTGAATCTTTGAACAATTTTCTTTTGAAAGATATGCTATAATAAACCATGGTGATGGCTAGGATGCTCAAAGATATTGATAAGGTGATGAAAAAGGATAGATATGGAAGATAAGGGTAGATGGTGGTGAACATTTTTTTCCATAGATGGGATAAGAGGGATGCAAAGATGGAAAGTATGTATTGGATAAGGAATGTGAGGATAAGAAGGTATGTTGTGAATAGAAATGTTGGCAAGATCAACTGTGACACACACTTTGAAGGGTGGTGGAATGATGGAGGAACAATGGATGGAGGAGGTAAGGATGTATTTGAGGTAGTGGATTTTGGGATATAGGAACCCAAAGTAGACTTGGAAAGTGTAAAATGTTTGGAAGGAGATGGAATGGAAGCCTTTGGAAGCTTGAATGTCAACTTTGATTTTTCTTTTGTGTGAAAGTCTTTCAAAAGTGAATTGGGAATCCACATAGTCTTTGATTTTTCATTCTTTTGTGATGCTTTTGAACTTATTTCTTAAATGATGGATTTAGGAACCCACATTTTCTTTGATTTTTCCTTTTCCTTGGTGGACCTTTGTGGTCTCTCGGATTTTTCATTTTTCTTTGTGGACCTTTGCGGCCTTTTGGATACTTATTTTTTCTTTTCATTCACATGTCGATTAGATGAGACATGGTGATTTTTATACACATGTGGATTCTTGTATTTCTAATTTTTACGTTGCACATCCAAATTACTTCCAAAAGGCTTGGGAATTATGGGTGAATAGGAATAATATGGAGGGTTCATATGGAGTGGTGTTTGGAAATTATTCAAGTATGTGTGCCTTCATTGATCTTGATACATGGTAGGGTAAGTGGATGAAGAGCTAGGGATGGTAGGAATGGTTGATGAAGGAATATATGGACCCAATATGGATGGAAGGGATGAAGAATTTAGCTTTGGGATATAGGAACCCAAAATGGATTTGGAGGATGGTGAAGGTGTATGGTTACATTTGAATGGAGGGAGATAAGGTATGAAAGGGATATCAATATCTTTGGCATGAGTTATATCTCCAAGGCTCTCATCTTTAGGATTTATTTTTATACCAATTAGCTCATGAGTAAATTTCATAGGAACAACTTTGCTAGGATCAAATGAAGCTTGAAGGGATTTATTCTTATGCAAGGGATATGGAGGAATGATGGTTTCTTGAGGTGAATATGGAGGATCATGACAAGGAGTTGATAGGGTATTTCGATCTTGAAAAGGATCTTCAGATGGTGTAGAGAGGATGTTTTTCTCTTGATTTTGAATATGTTCATTGGAAATGGTGGTGGGGATATCTTGATCTTGCTTGGGAAGTGGACTAGATATGGAGCTTGGAAGGACACTTTGTTCTTGACCCAGAAGGATATCATGTTGGAAGAAATGAAAGGGTGCAAGGGGATCATCACCAAACTCTATGGATATGGGACCTTCATCAAATATGGGAGGGGATTGGAAAACATCTTGATCTTGATCTTTATTGATACTTGTTTCTTTTCTCTTTGGGTTATCCTCTTGACATGGAGCCACTTCTAAGGATAAGGTAGATGCTTGGATATGCATGGGTAATATTTGGAAGAGTGATGGAGAATCCTTTCGAATAGGATTTGAAACACATGGAAGCTTAGAGTCTATGATCTTTGAAGTATGGAAAAAAATTTCAGCAAGATGTAAATTAGCTTGGGTTTCTCTTATAGTTATCTCTTGAGGGTAGACATAGTCAACGTGAAAGGTATCATCATTAGGCTTGCTCTTTGGTGGAGGAATTTTGGATAGTTGTGAAGTTTTGTGAGATGGACAAAGGATGAAAGGCATAAAGGCTATGGGAGAAACCTTTCTAGATAGGGGTTTTTGGTTTAAACCTTTCTTGAGAGTGATATCTTTATCTCTATTCTCTTTATCACAAATAGGGTGGTCATTAAATTTCCCTTGATCCAAGATAGGTTTGTGGCACTTAAATCTTTCATTTCATAAAGAAGATGAAGATACGACTGGCCCATCATCATAAAGTAAAGGAAAAATTGATCTTAACGATGGTTTGTTAGATGATGTATCCTTTTGTTTTTCCTCATTCTTCCTTAAGGTTGATATGTCATCATTATGAGGAAGGATTGCTCCTAATTGAGAAAAATATGCTTCTTTATCCTTCATCAAAATTTGTTCCATGATTTCAAGGAATACGGGATCTTGGAATGCCTCAAATATCGCATCATCAGTTACTTCATTGTATGGATTCCTATGGATATTTTGATCTTAATTTTGACAATTATTCTTCACCATAGGATTGATTCATTTCTCAAATAGTTTCATCATTATAGATATTCGAAGGAATATGATCTATTTTTTGCACTGGATAGAAATAATTCTAAAAAGGGTATCCAAATATGATTTAAAAATATTTCCAAACCCTTGGGAAATGCCCCCTATTTGTCCTTCTTTGTTTCTGGGTGGCACTTTCCTGTGTGTAGGTGGCCTTTAAATGTTGGTAAGTGTTTACTAGAATTACTCTATGTGGCACTCTGCAATTTGTAGGTGGCACAGAATGATTTGTAGGTGGTACAAAATTTCTTGTAGGTGGCCCAAAATTGTTTGTAGGTGGCACATAATTGTTTGTAGGTGGCCCAGAATTGTTTGTAGGTGGCTCTTTGCTGATCAAAGTTGAAATTTCCAATTTTTTTAGATTTTAAAATTTTAATGGTTTTGATCAGACCTGTTAAAGAATATTCTTGCATGAAAATGAAGTACAAACTCAACACACACATCAAATTTGAACCATATCCCTAAAACAACAGTAAAAGTGTATTTTCTCAGATGTTTTTACAGGCATGCACAAGAATTTCTTCCAAACAGTCTACCTTAGAGTCAAACAAATTTGTCTTTTAACAATGGCTCTATAAAGGTAGGTCTGCTATTTTATCAAGGTTTTCAATCCTTTATGTTCTAAATCTTGTCAAAATCCTTTACCCCTTTGAGGGCTTCCCACATGCACAAAAGTATGATTTTTCACAATCCTGAAGGACTACTAGAGGAAGTGAGGATGGCTTGCACAAGTTTTAGTCACTTTCTGATTAAGGAAAAGTGCATTATTTAAATAGTGGGTCAGACAATATTGCGGTAAAAGAAAATATCTCCCACTTTGGGTCATTTCCTCTCACCATCCTTGTAAGGAAAATCTCAAGAGGTAGGCCCTTTAAAGCTCTATTTAGCTAGCATGTTCATAAAAAGTAGGAATTTGAACTCAGTCCAACAAGTTTGGGAATTTGATTCACTCAAAAAGTGAAGAGCATATCCCTATTGTCTTTCTTTTGTTCCAAACACTTCAAATAGTTTTGTTCATTTTCAACCCCTTAGCAAGGAGGTTCTTAGAATTGAAATTTGTGGTTCAATTTTCTTATCCTTGTCTTTCTACCAAATTGGCTTTGCACATTTGGCTTTTTGATTCACTTCGAAAAGTGAAGAGCATATGCCTAATGCTTGTTCAATTTGGATGAAATAGAGGATTTTCTACTTATGCTAGATTTAAAATAAAGCCACAATTTGATCAAATACAAGCTTGATGAGATAAATACCTGGTTTCAAAGCTAGCACAAGGTTAGGCACATTTTTGAGTATTTGGCTTATTTTTACTCACCTACTGGTGATTTTGCCCACTCCATCTCCTCCAACAAGTTAGTCAACACAAAGCACAACAAAGTGAAGAAAACTTGAAAACCTTAAATGACACAAAAACCTCCTAAAAGCTCTTTCAAATGAATGATTTCTCAATTAAAGCTTTGAAAGAAAGTAAGAATGAAAAATTAATTAGAGAGTAGTAAATTTTCTCTTATACGCAAAGAACACCTTAATGTAATGATCATATAAATGCTCTTCTTCAAACAAACTCTCTAACAAATTTGCATTATGAATCTCTTTATCATTCTTGGTTTTAACTCTTACCTCCTTGCTAGGCCTTGAGATCTACTTATCTGGTTTCTGCACCTTTAGGTGAATTTTCATCTGCAGAACAAGAAAATATAGAGAATTACAAAAGTGATAGAATTAACCAAAAATTGATTTAAAGAAAAAGTTATTACATGGCATTTTACAGCTAAACAACGGCTATAAAATGTTAGTAAGCGTAACTTTAAACTTTAAACATGGCTTTTAACTCTTAACACGTGGCCCTTAAAATACCATAGGTGGTAAAATAAAAATAACAAGCGGTACAGAAACTATAATATGTAGTCAGAGATTGCTGATAAGTGGCTGTTGAAAAGTCACAAGCGGTGCACTTTATCTTACAGGCGGCACAATTTATCTGATAGGTGGTCTAATTTATCTCACATATGGCAGTAGAAAGAAAGATGGAGATGAATCAAGCTCTGTAAGCGGCATTTCATTATTCGTAGGCGACTCTTTACAGCTTATACACGGCTCTTCTCCTATTTTCTACAAGAAAAACACCAAGAACAAAGAAAACATACCAAAATATTATGATAAAAATGTTAATACAGAGGCTTAGAGCCCCACGATGGGCGCCAGTATGTGTGTAAGAAAATACACCTTCATGAAATTAAGATTAGAGCAAAAAATTCTATGGAAAGATAAAACAAAGTTAATCTAAGAATTGAAGCTAAATCTATATAATCTCATGGTTCTCTATCCAAGCTTTGTTAAGAGAGCTCTCAGGCTTAATGTCTCTCAAGGACAATCCTAGAATGAGATATATCTAAAAATGAATGCTCAAATATAGCTAGAATGCTCCAAGATCATATGAGAAAAATAACAAATGCTCCTAAACATGATATGCTATATGTAATGCAAATGCTAAAAAAATTTCAAAATGCTCTCAAATGCTCCTCATATGCTCTCAATGTGCCTATAATAAGGATGCTTTTTCTCTTGAATTCTTGGATCCAAAACACAAAGGAAATGGCTTGTATTTATAGCATTTTCCCAAGGGTAGGGGGTAGAGTGAGTTTATCATGATCAAATCTTGGTTAAGTCAAAAGCTTTGAGGTGCTCTCAAATGGAGGGAAAGTTGGTTTGTTGTCTCAAAGAAATTAGGAATTAAATAACTCCATCATTTAATTAAATTAGCCATGGAAGGGTGATTGGGTTGGATTTTATACTTTTTGATTTGAACTATACAATTGAAAAATCAATTGCATAATTTGATTAATCCCTTTAGGCTTGAATTTAATTATTTGATTTTATGATTATTTGATCTTTTAATTTCATTTGAATTTTGTCCATTTAATTTGATATATTTGTTTTGTATTGAGATTATATTTTGAAGCATTTGGCTGAGATTTATAATTTGGAATGCTTGAGATACACCTGGTCAATTTTAGGTGTCTACACAATCCAATTCTCAAATCTACAGAAAACACAATCTCTCGTGGTGTAGTTCCACACTCTGATCCAAAATTAAATGAGGTTGGGCTGATTGAAATGGAACCTTTGGGGATTCAAATTCTGTATATCCATTATGGGATAATTGAAATAAATCAATAAATGCATCAAAATAGAATAATGGAAAAACTTGGGCTCTTTTTCCTTCTTCTTAATAGCAACAAAACCCTCATGCATCCTATGAATAATATAATGGATATAATCATAACTAGTGCTTGTATACACATCCTACATATCTAAAACCATCATCAAAATACCTTCATTTATCCTCTCTACACCTCCATCCCTCCCTAGCACTCTACACAATGTATAGGAAATATATTTCATGTAGTGGTTTAAATATTTAGAACAATAAGGAGCCAAACCTGCTATAGGGGCAATATAATTCCTTGTCTCCTTTGGCATGTGTTTCTTTATCATATTTCTGACAACCCCAGATTGCCTTTCATGCCTCTCTTCTTGTTTTTTGAGGTTGATTTCACTTGACGTTTGATAATAAAGGTTAAATTCTTGCATAAATGAATTTATATTCAAAGCAAGTAACACATTTCCATTTCTCTTCTTAATTGTTTTACTAAGCTCATCATAATTGTTTTCTAGGGATAAAATAAAATTAGCATCTACAAACACATAGGGAACTAATAACCTACCAGCCCACATGTCCAAGGATTTAAAATAGGGACAACTCCATCTTAATTTTTATAAAAGTAATTGAATAGAGAATAACCTGATGTTCCTAGTGTCTTCGGATCTCTGATGCTGACCAACTCATCAACCAGGATATCAACATTTGCTCTCTTATTCTATGTAGAACCTGGAAATAAATTTAGGAAATCATCTAAATAGTTCCTCTTCCCTTGGAATCACCATCTACATCATCATTTCTTCCACTTGTTGAAGCCATACTCAATGCTTGACTCATCTTGTTATGTTATGTTATGTTATGTTATGTTCTCAATTTTTGGCACCGAAATTGAAACAAATCTATCAGGGGAAATTGTTACTCTAACCTGAAATGTATTGAAATAATTCAAGAGCACTGACAATCACACCAATTACTTTGAATTCTATAAAAACTTTGCTAAATTCACTCTTTAAAAAGGGCAACAATTCTCACTTTTCTCAGACACAGTAAACTTAGAAAATTCTTTGCTTCTAAAAATATGAATGCAAGGTAAGTGATAATGAACATGTTACCGTCTATTTATTGAAAAATGCTCAAGTACGCAGCTTATTATTGGAAAATCCATCATTTATGCCTTCAATTTCACAAACTGTGCCATTAACACAAATTCTAGCCATAGCCTTTGATCATGATAGGCAATCTAATTCGAATGAATGAAAAATTTATGAAAATTCTTATTAAAATTGATCAAAGGTTAAAAAATGATGCGATTGGCTCTTTTCAACAATTTTTCCACCTTGTCATTACTATTATGCCTTCCTATTGGCCGGTGAATTTTCAACCATAACATATCAGCATCAATTTTAACTTTTCCTCACTGTATTCATCATTTTCCTAATCTAGTGACATAGCGACTGTGCTTTAGCTCTATGCCGCTTAACATTTCTTTTAACTACGAATTCTTTAAGAGACCTACTGACAACATGTGTTCCTTTACTTTAGTTTAACCTTAGTCATCTTCTGGAGATCATGCAACTAAAGAAATCCAAGTTGCTAAAAGGAAATCCTAACTCTGATTTTATCATGCGACATCCCATCCACCATAGATCTCCTTGCAATCAGATGCTTATTGCTAAGTCTCTTAATCATATTAATCCTTTATGAGACTTCATGACTTAAGCTTATTTTGTTTAATCACTAAATAATTATCACTTAACTATTTTAGACTGGAGAGTTGGCGACTATAGTTCAATGTTACATTTATTTCCTTCTGTCTCTAAGTTTCTTAAAGAAATTACCTTTAACCTTTTCACCTAGAGATTTGACGACTAGAGATTTGATGAATACCATTTATTTCTCATCTTTCATCATCCAATGGCTCCGCCAAGTCTCTGAAACCTTCATAGAAACCCTAACTTACTTGGAGACATGGTGAAAAGAATATAATATTCTCTTTATTCTCTTAGTCGCCAGATGTCAAACTTCACATTCTGAGACTACGCGATTGCAAATTTTAATCACTTATATTTTGGAACATGTGTCTCTTTATTACTTCTTGTCTCTTAATCATTGAATGAATGCTGACATGTCAAAATTGATCAGCGATTATGCGACAATCGTATATCTTTTCTTCGCTTATCATTATCTCCAAGTCTCTGAATCCTTTACCTTAATTCACTTTTTATCCCGAGACTCAGAGATAATGTAATCTTTAAAACTCACCACTGAACTCTAATTTGATCTAGAGACACCACAACCATAGTATATCAAAGTTGCCAAATAATTTACTAACTGCAAGGTTTATTACGAGACTTTCTGACCACCGTTAGATCTTTCATCAGATGGATAGTTGCCGCTCAATCTCTTAACCAAAGGGCATATTCCTTTTTTCTTGGAGACAATGTGACAAGAGCATTCCACTGAGTCTCTAAACCAATTAATGGAATATTCTTTCAACATTCAGGGACTTGGTGACCTGCCTAAAAAGAACATTATTTATTTCATAACCTATGTTTGAAAAAGGTAATGTTAAAACATAACCCTGACTTGGAAATTAGGGATTTTTTATATTTTTAATAAAAATGACCCAAAGGCTTAGGGTTTCTGGTCTTTTCAAAGGGATTTTGAGGTTAACAGACTTATTTACAGTAGGATATTACCATTTTCAACTATGAACTCAAATTTTAGGGTATAGGAAAGGCAGACATTCTCAAAAATTTCATGGCAAACTTCAAAATAGGAAAAACAACCAACAGTAGCTCTACTTGTGGATGGCTAAACACAAATTTATGACAAAGAATCACAAAATCTTTGGTTGCAGACCTCTTATTCAGCAAAGACTAAACTAAAGATCAAAGGGAAACATACAACAGAAAAGAAAACCTACCCCTATACAATATGGTACATATTTACTGTTGCATAAATCTTGGTCTTCAATTGAAGAAAAGCTTCAAAAATTTCTCATGCACTGGAAACTCATATTCTTCATCATCAATGTTCTTTAAAATATAAGACTCTTTCCCAAAGCTTTTAGAAATAACAAAAGGCCCCAGCCACAAAGATTCAAACTTTTTATGCTTACCTTTGTCTTCTGATCTTACATTCCATTGGAGCACCAAGTCACCAGATACAAACTTTCTGCAACTTGCTCTTTTATCAAATAGATACTTCATTTTTTGTTGCAACTTTATGTTTTCTTTCTGTCCTTCTCTTCTGATCTCATCAAGCTTAGTCAATTATAATATTTTGTCTTTCATTGGATCTAAGACTTCTAATTCTTCCTCTTGTATGAACTTGTATATAGGTAACATATTATTTATAGGCATCCTAGACTATAAACCATATACCAACTCAAATGGTGATCTACTAGTAGCATTCTTAACTATTATCCTGTCAACCCACAAGGCTAATCTCAACCTTGTATGCCAGGCCCTCATGTTCTTTTCAAAGTTTTTGTTTAAAATTTTTAGAATACTTTTGTTACTAGATTCTTCCTAGCCATTTGTCTAGGGATGATATGGGGATGAATATGACATTATAATCCCATATTCATTGCAAAATTCTTTGATCTCATCATATCAGAAATAGATGGCATTATCCATGACCAATTTGGCTAGGGCACCAAATCTAGTTAAAATATTTTCCAATAAAAACTCTGTAACTATCTTACTTGTTTCTTTTTTAGTGGGGATAGCTTCTATCCATTTAGTAAAATAATCAGTAGCCACTAATACCCAACTGTGTCCTCCACTAGAATTTTCTAAAAATTCCCCAATAAAGTCAATACCCCACATGGAAAAAGGTACCTCAGCACTTACAGGATTTAACAGTAGGGCACCTGAGAAATTTAATTTGTTTGAAAACCTTTGGAAAGGATCACACTTCTAGAAAAATGCATAGGTATCTTTAAAAACACTGGGCCAATAATACCCTACCCTTAAAATCTTATGAGCAGTAGTTTTTGGAGAAAAATGCCCACCACATATCCCAACATGCATTTCATTCAATATTTTTTCAGCTTAATTTTTATCCAAGCATAACAGTAACACACCATTTTTATGCTTCCAATATAGGTCTCCTTGAATTAAGGTGTACTTCTGAGCTTGCAACTTCAGACTCCTCTTTTGATTTTTTGTCATATTATCAAGACACTTGGCATTTTTCAAGAAAAACATAATATCAGTATAAAATGGTTGTCTTTATATACTTGTGACTATTTGAACCTATGTCTCTACATCATTTACTTGAACTAAATCCAAATTACCCTCTGTCACTAGTTTGGCCAAACCTTGACCCCTTACTAACTTTGTAATGTGGATTTCAAGATTGAATTCTTGTATTCTATTTATCCACTTACACCTCTTACCAGTGACTTCTGACTGAATAAGAATATCCTTTACTGCTGAATATGGAATGCATGCTTGTACTTTAGCACAAACCAAATATGGTCAAAAATATTTTACAGCTTTTACTAAAGCATATGCTTGCTTCTCCATCATCTCATATTTTAACTTTGCGGCCTGAAGAGACTTACTATAAAAGGAAATTGGATGCTCAAACCCTTGTTCATCCTTTTGTAGTAACACAACAATTGTATGATAAGATGAAAATGAAAACAAAGAAAAGGGCTTACTATAATCAGGTATTTTTAAATAGGAGCCTCTTGCACTGCCTTATTTATTTTCTTAAATGTCATTTGAACTTCTTCATTCCAATTAAATTTTGCATCTTTCTTTAGCAACTTTATGATAGGTTTGACAATTTCTACAAAGTTTTCTATAAACCTTCTGACAAAATTAATATTTCCTAAGAAATATTGTACTCCTCTCAGGTTCTTTGGAGCAATGACCTTCTGGATTGCTTCTACTCTTTTAGGGTCTATTCTTACCCCATCCTTAGACACTATGTATCCCAACAACTTTCCTTCCTGTACTGCAAAATGAAATTTCTTAGGATTCAATGAAACACCATATTCTAAAGCTGTATTAAAAATTTTATTTAGGTGTTCACAATGATCTTCAGATTTATTAGAATATGCAGTTAGATCATCCTGATATATGACCATAAACAAGTCAAGAAATTCTTTAAAAGTAACATCCATAGCCCTCTGAAAATTTTCTCCTGCATTTATTAGTCCAAATGGCATTCTGATATAAACATAGGTTCCCCAAGGAGTGGTAAATGTAGTCTTGTATTTTTCTGATTCTTTAACTAAAACTTGGTTATATCCTGAGAAACCATCCATCATTGACAGTGTAATCACCTAAAAATGGTCACCTAAACCCTAGACCCCCAATCTCAGCAATTAATCAAGAAACCCTAATCTTGATTATTCCAAGTCCTAAATCAAACAGGCAATTCATCAAATCGAACTGATCTGACCTAAACCCTAGGTCCTAATCGATCATCTTACTTGATTAATTAATTAATTTCTAAAATCACATTACATTGGAAAATAAACTTTATACTATTATTTAATTGATATTATGACATATTAATTAAATAAAAATTACAAAATTGTCAATTAAATCAAAAAGGAATAAATTAATTATAAAAACATAAATGTGCATCCAAAATCAATTAATTTATTAAAAATGCATATGACATCATCAAATCCAGTTAACTGATTTATCAAAATGGAAACAATCTAGTTCCACTGAGTTAACTGATTCTCCATTGTTTATCATTTTGGAAACATTTTAGTTAACTGTGAACTAATTTTGGAAGTTTCCAAAATAACTAATCAGTCAGTTCAGTCAACTGACTCTCTCGACCAATCAAATCACTTGCACATGGATTGTGCTTCTTCAATCAAATCTAAGCCACTCTTTTTGTTCGATCTCGACCGTTGATTCGAGAGAGATTTCTATAAAAGAGAAACTCTTTTCCTTCACAAAGGATCCTAATTTTTGCTTAATGTTATTATACTGCATTTTCATCTTATCTTTTAGCATTTTAGCATTCATTTGTTTAGTATTGTTGTTTATTACTTTCAATTCAAGCAAATCAATCTAATTTAGAGCACACTTTGATTTGGTGTTGTTAAAATGAATATCTCACATTTCATTTAGTGCTTTTAAAATTGAATCTTAAGTAGCTTCAATGAACAACAAATTGCATAATCATTTAGATTAATCAGAATTTTACTTTCATCATATAGTTTTAAATCCTTCGTTTAGGTTAGTGTGTAGTCACTGAGCTTGCAATGATCTGAGAGCAAGATCATACTCCTTCCTTCTAGAAGGCAACAGGTCGAGTCTTTCAGACATGCAGGATGAATAAATCCATATTTATTCATGTATGCAGCTAAAGTATAATGACCATGTTGAAGTGTATGGCTAAATTAGAGGCCCACATTTAGCTATCACATTTCTGGCGCCCACCGTGGGGCTGAAAATCAATTTCAGGCCTCATTATTAAATTCTATTTTTATTTTGTTTTCTTTTCATTTTAAGTAAAATTTGGGTCCACCAGTGCGTTCGGAACATCGTTTTGGTTAAAAATGACTATAAACACGCCTACCTTTGGTGAAAATTGAATCTGCCACAATTTTTTTTTGAAACAAAAGTTGTACGACCATGCACATAAATCGAGACATTCTCTCTACACGCAGACCAAGGCAATAGACAAAATTTTGAAAATTAAAAAATTTGTTTTATGTATAACCTCTGCCTGCATGTAGTAAAGCCTAGCCTAATTTGCCTATGCATTGCCATGACCGAATACATTAGACATTGAATGTAACCAACGACCATGCTCTTTGGTTTATTAGCACTGTGTTGAAGTTTGTATTTAAATATTTTAGGATCTAACTCTCGCATGCATCTGGGATTAAGGTCTCACGCCAACCCCAAAAGCTTCTTCCATGCAACCCCTACACTGTCAATCTCCACTCCCCACAACCGACATTGCTTCCACTTCCTCCACTACCGCCCACCTCCCCGCCACCATTTCTCCACTCTCCACTCATCCCCGCGCAACATAAACTCAACACCCATCCCCGCCAATTCCCATACACACATCCCTTATATCTCCCCCATGTAGCCACTTCACCTAAACCCCCAGTCTGCAATAAACCCACACCACTCCCACCACCCTAACTCCTCTTCACTACAGTCTCCTAGCCACCCGTGCTTCCCTTCACCGCATCCTCTAAACCCCCACCACTACCTACCCTCTACCTCCCGCGTGAAGCAACCCCGCGTGGTCTTCATTGTTCCCTTTGCCGCCTCCCCATTCTCCCTTTGTTGCTCTCTAGTCAGCCCCCCCACTGCCTTTCATGGCTGCAACCCCGCACCAACAACTTCCTAACTTGTAATTCATGCACAAACCCAATTCCCAACCTCCCTTCTTATAGTTTGAAAGAAACACATTTAAAGGTGCGTAGTGGTATTTTGCATCCCAGGTTGAACGTCAGAACATCATTAGTTCCTAAACGACCATCAAAGCCAGATAAGAGTGCAAGAACTCTCATTTTCTCCTATCCTTGACACTATAGCAGCCCATATGGTTTGCACAGTTGAGCATTTCATTGCAGAATGGCCCATACAGTATAATGGTTTTCATTATTAAGGGACATGTTTCCTAAAAATCTTTTAGTGCATATATTCAGCTATTGGATTCCATGAGATGAGGCGGTCCTTGAGGTATTTTATGAAAAATTCTTGCGCATTAGTATTGCCTCCTCTATTGTTTGCATACAATGTTTGTATTTTTAAATGTGTCATTGCCCGAAGCTGTCCACACCATGCATACAATTTTTGGAAATGAGCCTAAACTTGACACCCATTCAACCATCAAAATATAGGCTTATTAGATTTTTGTGATAGTTTGGAAACCATAAAATTAAACCCCATGACTTGCTAACGTCAACAAGGTTGAAAATTTCTCTGCACTCACCATATGCATTTTTAAATTTGCAGCTCACATTCAAACCTCCATATCTTGCTCATATTAACTCCTTTTTTTGAGCATTTTTTTTATTTGGGGTAGAATTTTGCAAGGATCACTGTGGTGAATTCATTTTTTAATTTTTCTCTCTGGATTGATCACAAATCACATTTTTTGGTGATTGTACCTGACTAATCCTCTTTTTTGTAGCTTTCAGAGCCTCGTACGGGCTCATATGATCACCTTTTTCAGTGAATTTTTTTTTGAAACCACATGATTTTATATGTACTTTCTGAATATGTGATCTACTTTCTAATTTTCAGATTTTGATAATATGGACTAATCTTTGGCTTTGTTGTTCACGTGATTATCTTTTGCATACAACCTAACAGTGGTTTGCAGAATGTTACTCAAGAAGACTAAAACTCAAACTACTCATGAATTGGTTTTGTAGGTTGCCTTTGATCGATAGAATGCAAAACAGTGTGCTTGCATATTTTTTTTTATTTCTTAAAATAAGAACCCACATGCAGGACTTATTAAAATGAACATTTTTTTGTTGTTTTAGGAATGACAATGATGTCAGGAAACTATGCTCTCAGCCTTTTGGGATGATCAAAAATCCAGAAACATTATTGTCATTTTCTCATTCTGCTTGAAGTGTCTTTTAGTTTTGTAAATCATAGGAATTGCATGGATGTATCCTCTCCCCTCGTCTTCATGGATCTTGGGAGAAAGAGAAATCCATACAAATCCTTTAGCGTGGCTACCTCCCAAGTGCTTTAACAGAGCTGGTGAGAGTGGATTGCCCAACCGGTAACAAGCTAAAGCCAAGCCCTTCCGACCTGGTATATAAAAAATGTCATTGTGATTAATGTCACAGTGAACAGGTGTTGAATGCATTATACCGGGAAGATCTCCCTCAGTACCCTTATGGTGCATTAAAACCTATAGAACATAACTTATTTAGGCTGGGAGGCCTCCATAATAGACCTAATCTGCTACAAGTATAACCACCTGAATGGATGCCATTACTACAAATTATGTTTTAGTATCCAAAATCCCTCTATCTGTTGGCGCGGAAGGTCAGAGACCGACTAAGATGTCCCACACTTTCAAGGCTCTTAGTAGAGACAATGGTCCCTTAGGAAGTGATTACCCTTGAGATTCAAAGCTTGGTGTGCCTGAGAAGTGAGTGCACATGTAAGGAGGAGCCCATGCCTCCAAGCTTCTAAGTTGTCCGCTATGAGTAGGCATGGCTAAACTTTGGTTCAAGTGGGAATTCAATAGATATTGCCCTATCTATCCTAGGATTTTGGTGTGTCTATTATTTTATTCTTACAACAAACAATCTTCATGATGTGTCTTGTGTGAGTGTTCACTAAAACAACAACAACAATGATCAACAATCCAGAAACTGTACACTTTGGATATTTGTCTATCTTGTCTCATTTGAAACTTCAACTATCTTGTCAAAACTCTGTTGAAACTCTGTCAAAATTCTATCAAATTGGTTTCAAAACTTGTCAAAACTTTGTCTTCCATCAGTCTATGCTACTACGTTCAGTCTATTCTAAAATTTGTGCTTTCATAATGCTTCTGTTAGTTCACATTGCAACTACAATCTGTTGTTAGTCCAACCTATCACTGTCTTGGAATAAGATGTCATTACGCTTGTCCAATTGACTGAGTCCTTTGTTCAAACTTATCATCTTTGTCTGCGCTATCCTTATTCTGGGTTGTGAGAGAAGGTTCGTTAACCTTGACTCAAGATCAAAGTCTTTTCTATCTCCATCTTCAGTTGGACATTTATCTATTGGTCTCTTTGGTCTTGGACTTAGACAACACTTTAGATTTCACCATAGTGTCAGTCAAACGAATCAACTCATCTTATGCCTGTGCGAACTAGAAGTCATTTTAGAGAATTTCATGAGGAAGACAACCAGGGATTCCCATTCAAAGACAACTCCTTGTTTGGAGAGAAGCCTCTCTTTGAGGGATATTCTCAAATTCCTCCTAGATCACAATCCCCCGATGACAAGTTACATAGTCCCAAGATGTCAGAAGAAAGATAAGGTAGAGGCAGGTCTCGACAGAGAGACCTCTCTAATGGTACCAACCCTCGCAATAGTCAACATTCCTTGAGTCCATCAAACCCTGGTGAGGAAGAGATTGATGAATGTCTCCAAGATAAGAGGTTTTTAAAACTCATGAAAACAATCATAAATCAAGATAAGGAACAATACTTCCTCAACCTAGCAAAGCAAGGAGCTCAACTTCCACCTCACTTCAAAGTTGATGATATCATTGCTAGGGAAGAAGAAACTCCCATGATGCTCATAACTAAACAAATGCAAGCTATGCAAATGGAATTAAAAAAACTCCAAAACGAAAAAGAAACACCCAACACAAGGTTTTCTTTAAACACAATCTGTCCTTTTCCTTTTGACAGATATTTGTACTTGCCTCTATTCCCACGTGGGGTTGAAATTCCACAGTTTGATAAGTACAACAGTCACTCTAATCCACAAGATCACATTCGAGAATTCTATGCTCTTTGTATAGAATTTATGCATGATGAGACATATCTTATGCGTCTCTTTCCTCAAAGTTTGAGTGGCCAAGGTATGGAGTGGTTCTCAAATTTACCCACTAGTATAAAAACTTTTGATGAGCTGATAAATTTGTTCTTGCAATAGTACTCTTACAATATCCAACATCCTGTGACAATGATTGATTTATGTAACACAAAGAAAAACATAGGAGAACCCTTTCTAAACTTTCTTCAATAATGGAGAAAGATGTTTTCTAGATATCCATGACTCATGCCTGAATCTGAAAAGATCGATATTTTTGCTAGTGTTCTGATTCTAGAACTAAACTACCCTCTTCAGATGCAATGTCCACCCTCTTTCAAGAAAATGGTGGAAAATGTGATGAAAATAGAAGATGTGCTTGTTAAAAAGGGTGACATTACCCTCTACAAAGAAAACAAGTTTGATTCCAGTTCCAAAGACAAATCTAAATATTGGAACAAAAACAAGCATGTGGTAAATGACAGAGTAGTCGATTACTCTACTCCCGAGTCAAAACCAGCAGTCTTCAATCTGACAAGTGGCTCTAAGGCCCTAAAAACTACTAAAAATTCCACTAAATTGTCATCTTCTAAAGGGACCAATGGTTTTTTGAAAGACAAACCATGGATTAAATGTAAACGAGACTTTGACTCCTTAGGTGAGTCTTATGAATCTACACTTAAAACTCTATTAGCAAACAAGCTGCTCACATTGCTAGATAACTCCAAACCATATGATCTAGAAATCAAACCTAAATGGTGGAGAGACAATGATTTCTACCAATTCCATAGAAACAAAGGACACATGATAGAAAATTGCATGAGGCTCAAACATGAGATTCAAGATCTCATTGATAATGAAATAATTGCGGCTAATAATCACAACAAGAATGTTGATCATAAGGCATTCAAAGATCCTTTCCTAGACCATCACAAAGGAAAAACTTCTAATAAATCCACTAAAATCAATCACACTTATTCTAATGATGACTATAATGTCATCAACATGCTTGAACCATCTTATTCTGAATATTGCAATGTCATCATCGTCAAGCAGAAAGAGAAAGAGTCTCGATCGGCCAACGCAGTGACTCGAGTGCAAGGAAAAGTCACCCTGGGGGGTTCTGGATCTTCCAACCCTTCATCATATTCCAATAAACCATTATTTTCCAAATCCTAGGTACCTCTAAATTCTCACAGTCCAAACATTTGACTTCATCCAATACTGTGGACTATAGCATCATCGAGTAATTGCATAGAAGCTCTACCCAAATTTCAATCTTCAAATTTATCAAACTCTCTCCATCTCACAGAGAAATTATAGATAAAGCGCTATCAACTACCAATGTCCCTAAGGACTTGGATCTGGATCAGTTTCAATCAACGGTGGGTCACTTGACCTTGCCACATTACCTATCATTCTCAGAAGAAGATGACAACTCTTTAAGTCATCCACACAATCTCCCCTTGCATGTCAAAGTCTTGATCCATAAACATCGTGTCAGACAAGTCTTGATAGATGGAGGTGCAGGGTTGAATATATGCACATATAGGTTAATTGAGAAACTAGGCCTTTCAGAGAATGTCATTGATCCTAAAAATAAAATCACTATCAAGGCGTATGATGAACAAGAAAGCACTTCCAAAGGTCTCATAACTTTACCAATCCGCATAGGTCTTGTTGAGAGGGATGTTACCTTCCAAGTTTTGGATCTCCCACTAGCCTACAACATTCTATTGGGAAGACCCTAGATCCATGAGATGCAGGTAGTGCCATCAATGTTCCATCAATGCATCAAATTCCCGTTCAATGGTGTAGAAGTCACTATTCCTGCTGACACTAGTTATGCTTGTAATGTGTTAATACAAGTAGTGGATACCCTTGTCCCGCATAAAAGTGAGGCATCCAACTTTGAATTAGCTACAAATTTATTGAAGGAAATGGAAAAGAACCTCAAGATAAAGGACATAGGTATGGGTGGATACATAGTGGAACCCATACTGTCACTCACATCTCTTCCCAGATCACCTAGGTCTTATGGAAAACTGTCAGAAGAGATGAAACCAACAACATACCAAGAAATCTATGATGAGACCTTTGTTAAAGCCAACACACCATTAGAAGATGAATAGGAGGAAAGAGTTGTTCTGGCTTGGTTATATAAGGAACCCAAAGATAATGAAGATGAACAATGTGTAATACCCCCAAAAAAATTTGGTGTAGGTGGCTTGTAAAATGGGGTATTCAGGTAAAGGACCCATTTGACCTAATCAAAATTGTCTTAAAGAACCTATCTCTACTGACTACAAACGACCTAAAGACACAATGGGTCTAGGGTTCTTATCCAAGAAAGAACAAAGAGTGAAGAATCACCTAGATAAAGGAAAGGGACATCAGGTTTTGGAAGAACAAAACACAACAATAGAAAGCACTAACACACCCACTCGCAACTGGGATGATTCAGATGATTCTAATGCAGAGGATGTGTATCCTTTTCCCATTCCTCCCAATATTTTGGCTCTTCTATTTGCTAAAGATACACCATAGGTCAATGCTACTGAAGAGCATGTTCTAGAGGAATCATCAATGACCTCTGATGAGTCAGAAACTACTGAATCTGAACAAGCTTCAGATACAGAAGAATAGAGTCTAACCATAGTAGAGTTTTTAGGTAGAACTCATCCAAACTAGGGGCAAAGAGTAGATTTCACTCATGTCCTGGATATGAAACCAAATGATGAAATAGACTCCCATGAATACGAGTTTGACAGTATTTTAGAGGGCACTTTAGACATAGATAGGGATACCATGCACGAAGTAGGTGAAGGCTTAGATGTTAGATCAGACAAATTGGGACCTCCTATTTCTAAGATAGGCTTTGATGATGTCGTTAGGGCTCTTTCTAATTTGAACACATCTATACAAGGGTCAGGTCTAGGAATCTACTTAATAGTTGATGTCTACGATGAACATACCATGAATGCCCTTGAACCCAATGAACCTTTGCCGCTAATGCATCTTGAACTCATTGATTGGTCCTTACAAGGACAACCTGCTGAAATAGCTACATTTTCCAATGACTATGCTTTAGCCTCCTATCTTAATGCCACTAAATGTGTCACATCTTCCACCAGTGAACCTAGTGTGAGCATGACTGAAGTGGACATCAAGTATCTAGTTATAAGATAAAAATGAGAAAAAGAAAAGGGTCTGAAGGCGAAAACCACATTGTGGCAGTTTTAGAACCCAAAATAGTAAAAAGAAAAGACACATCCAAAGGTGAAAACCTCTTTGAGGTGCCTGAGGATGGGATTCTTGATGTCTTTCCTAGTCATTTATAGGAATGATCATCAGTGCTTATAGAGCCAACTCAACCAGTGAATATTGGTATAGAGGAACATCCACACATCATTCACGTAGCTAAATCTTTGTCTACTACAGAGCTCAAGGAATTCACAGAATTCTTTAAAGAAAAGAAGATAAACTTTGCATGGACATACTTAGATATGCCTAGTTTAGATCCAAATCTTATCATGCATCATCTCTCAATAGCTCTTGGAGTAAAACTAGTAAAACAAAAACTTAGAAAAATGCACCCTCATGTTGCATTACTTATTAAGGCTAAACTGGAAAAGTTACTCAAAGTTGGATTCATCCGAGCTATTAACTATGCAGAATGGATATCCAGCATTGTACCAGTATCAAAGCCAGACAAATCTATCAGAGTCTGCACTGATTTTAGGGATCTCAAAAAAGCATGTCCAAATGATGACTTTCCTTTGCCTAACATTGACATGATTGTGGACATGACTGCTGGGTATGAAATGTATTCTCTCATGGACAGTTTCTCGGGGTACAACCAAATCAAGATTGCTCTAGAAGATCAAGAAAAGACTACCTTCACAGGTGCCTGGGGAACGTTCTACTGGAATGTCATGCCTTTCGGTTTGAAAAATGCAAGAGATACCTATCAGAGGGTAGTAACAACTATCTTCCATGATATGATGCACAAAACCATGGAATACTATGTGGATGATACCCTTTCTAAATCAAAGAAATGATCTCTACACCTACAAGATTTACGCCAATCATAAATAGAATTGAAAAATTTAACTTACGGTTGAATCCTAAGAAATGTACATTCGGTGTTACCTTTGGCAAGATTTTGGGTTACATTATCTCAGCTAAAGGCATAGAAGTTGATCCTAAAAAGGTGCGAGCGATACTATAAATGTCACCTCCCAAGAACATAAGCCAAATGAGAACACTCTAAGGGAGAATCCAATCTATCAAAAGGTTCATCTCACAGTTGGCTGATAGAGCACAAGCATTTACCAAGACTCTGCACAAGGGCATTACTTATGAATGGAGTGAAGAATGTGACAAGATTTTCACTCAAATCAAAATGTACATGGTGAACCTGTCAGTACTCATGCCACCTCAACAAGGCAAACCATTGATTTTGTACATTTTAGCTACCTCAACATCACTGGGAGCACTGCTAGCGCAAGAAGATGAAGACAAGAAAGAATGTGCTATATACTATATCAGTAGAACATTGGTGTCCTATGAGATGAACTACTCTATGATTGAGAAAGCATGTCTAGCAATAGTCTTTGCATCTTAGAAATTACGTCACTACATGTTGGCTCACTCAGTCAAACTGGTAGATAAAATTGACCCTTTGAAGTATCTCCTAAGTAAAGCTACCCTCACTGGAAGATTGGCTAAGTGGGTTATGCTTCTTAGTGAATTTGACATATAATATATTGAGCGTAAAGAGATTAAAGTGAAAGAAATCGTAGATCAACTGGCTGATGCTCCACTACACTACAATGAACCAATCAATATTGAGTTCCTAGATGGATCTATTTTGCACATCACTCACAGATCCTGGAAAATGTTCTTTGATGGTTCATTCATGCAACAAGGTTCAAGTGCAGGGATTTTGTTTCTGACTCCTCAAAACTATTCCATTCCAAAGGTGTACAAGATCATGTTTCTGACTATTAAATACTCAGAATATGAAGCACTAGTAAATGGAATCAAACTAGCTCTTGAATGGAATGTTTCTGAGTTACATGTCCATGGTGACTCTCAACTTGTAATCAACCAAATCAATGATGTATACAAAAATAAGGATTAAAAAATCATTCCTTATAAATGAATGGTTGATGAATTTAAAAAATATTTCACTTACATCAAATTTCAACAAGTCTCAAGGGTACAGAACAGAGCAGCTGATGCTATGGCTACACTAGCTTCCTTGCAGCAACAAGAGGATGATTTCCACTATGAGTTCCCAGTGGAAGAAATCCATTTCCCTTCCTAAAACTCCCCTGATCCCCAAATGGTTTGTTTAGTCATTGAACAGGAATCCTCCTGTTATCACCATGTTTACTCTTACCTACGTTATCAGATCATTCCTGATGGAGTAACTAGAAATGAAAAATGACACCTCATCTGCAATGCCTCATGGTATGTTCTTGTGGCCAACAATTTTTATAGGTGAGGATTAGATGGTACTTTTCTTAGGTTTCTAGAAAAAGAAGAGTCTAAACATGCGTTGTGTGAAGTCCACGAAGGAATTTGTGGTTCTCATTCTAACGGTCTGACTCTAGCCCGAAAACTACTTAGAGCAGGGTATTATTGGCCAGACATGGAGAAAGAAGCTATCATGTTCACAAAGACTTGTAAGAAATGTCAGCTACATGGAAATCTTATACACGCTCCAGCAAGGGAGCTCATTCCTTTTGTAACACACTAGCCCTTTCAACAATGGGAATTTGATCTAATTGGGTAGATTTAACCCTCATCTTCTAATGGACACAAGTTCATTATCATACCTACTGAGTATTTTACCAAGTGGGTTGAGGCGGTCCCACTCATTAAAGTGACTGGACAACAGGTCTCGCTGTTCATTCTGAACTACATTATTTGTTGCTATTGAATACCTTCCTCCATCATCACTGTCAATGGAGGTCAATTTAAGAACCACATTATGGATGAGTTGTGTTAAAAAATAAAAATCAAACAACATTGTTCTTCAATATATTACCCACAAGGTAATGGGTAGGCTGAGGCCTCAAATAAAAATTTGTTGAAAATCTTACATCGTACAGTTAACAAGTCTGGAAGGGATTGGCACATACAGATCTGATTGGGGAGCATCTCAACCCTAATAATTATGATAGGTTTCATAATACGCCTATATGGAAGTCATTTAGACTTTCCTAACACCATGTCTAAGAAATGGTTAAAGTGCTCGAATATGCACTATAATGTATTTAAAAATGGGTTATATGCCATTTGTAATCAAGAGCTTACGTAATCATGGGGTAGTTAAAATGGTTTTGTAAACATCATGGATTCTCATTAAAGAGTCACTACCCTAGAATCTCTCTTAAAAAAGAGAGAAATGTAACCGATTCAAAGAGGCTGATAGAAAAGAAAGAAGGTAACCAAAAAGAGGAGGAGAGAGAAGAAAAAGTTACAGGCTGATAGAGTAAAGCGGCAAGTGAGAAAGGAATGGGGGGATCTCTGGTGGTAGCCAGAGAGCCATGAAAAATGTAATTGCAATGTTCATAGTAATGCAATTTACTTTTGAGGGAATCATGCTTGCGATATTGGTTGTGCAATGTTAATGCTTTTTGTTGAAGTATTGTTATGTTTCTTGTTTTCAAGTTCAAGATGAAAGCATTTAGAAATGGAATGAATCAAGTTGTAAGTACTATCAATTAATATTAAATAGATATTCTTGTTTATATGACTGTTGTATGTCAATCCCGATTTGGGATGTTAGAAACAATTCGATTTGATAAAAGAATGGATCGGGTTGCTAATAAGTTATTATTGATCGAATGCAGAGTAAGTTTGAAAATGGTTTTAAGAACCATTATGCTCATCTTGTATTGACTGTATGCAATGATATTGGGCTTGATGGTTAAATGGTTAAGCCACATGGAGCTGAAGATGAATGAGGTTGTTCACAGCCATGAAAGAGTAGCACTCCCATGATGATGGGTGGAGTTCATCCTATATTTGAACACAGCTTTTGAATTGGCAAAGGAAGGGTGGTGGACTTGCATTTTGACAGTCATGTAAGAAGGAACCACAAGTCACTTGTTTCACAGAAAGATGTGTATGTGGATTAAGCTGAAGGATATGGAATATTGAATGATCGATGGAGATCATTATTTGGCTCTTGAAGAGAGGGAAAAGGTGGTGACATATATGTTCATTGTGGAAAAGAAACTGCCAAGGATCTGGTGGAGAGCTTTTTGTGAGAAGAAAAGGTGGCAGCTTGCATTCGGTTTTGTTTTTGAGAGAATGGGAAAGGTGATGGGCTGTGATTGTTTAAGACCCACAAGACACAAAGAACTAGTGCCTATGAATCGGCCAAGGGTGAGTTGATTCAACAAAGAATGGTGGAGCACATTTGTCAATATTACTATATTGACATTATCATTTTTAGATGAGTCACTTTTCTCTTGTTGTCGGTGACCCAAGCGAAAAAGATCCCCAATGTAGGGTTGAGTTAGACATAGTAGACTTATCGAAGAATGGTGAGTTGGTTTAATGGAGAATCAAGGAGAGAAATGTGTAGATTGGAAAGAATCTTCATTACAGATTCCAGAAAAACTAGGGGAGTCAATGTCAATTTGTCAAGTTGAAAGAGTGTGAAGATTTTCTCCACATCAGAATGGTATCAGAGCTAGTGAAAGATCTGGGTAGTTAGATATTGTGAGGAAATAAATTCACCCATCTAGCTACAAGAAAGAAAGAAGTTCCTGGAGAGTTTGTGTGGGTAGACATGTAACTTCTGTCCTAACCATTCTCTGACAGAGATACGTCTAGAGTAGGGTGTCAAAAGAAACCACCAAAGAGAGAGTGGGAAGTGCATCACCGGACTGAGTCTGCTGTTTGGTAAGATGGATGGTTTGTGTTGGGTAGTTTGTTTTTATGCGGCATTGTGAGAGATGGAGTCAGTTCCAGCATCAGAGAACGCACCAGAAGTGTGTGCAAGGAGTTTTAGTCCAGAGTGATACCAGGCATTTCCATGGGACATGGAAATATTTTTTTCAGTGGGAGTATGATGGGGATCATCTCAACCCTAAGCATTATGATAGGTTTCATAATATGCTTATATGGAAGTCATTTAGACTTTCCTAACACCATGTCTAAGAAATGGTTAAAGTGCTTGAATATGCACTTTAATTTATTTAAAAATGGGTTATATGTCATTTGTAATCAAGAGCTTACGTAATCATGGGGTAGTTAAAATGGTTTTTTAAACATCATGGATTCTCATTAAAGATTCACTACCCTAGAATCTCTCTTAAAAAAGAGAGCAATGTAACCAATTCAAAGAGGCCGATAGAAAAGAAAGAAGGTAACCAAAAAGAGGAGAGAGAAGAAAAAGTTACGGGATAATAGAGTAAAGTGGCAAGTGAGAAAAGAATGGGGGGCTCTCTGGTGGTAGCCAAAGAGCCATGCAAAATGTAATTGCAATGTTCATAGTAATGCAGTTTACTTTTGAGGGAATCATTCTTGTGATATTGGTTGTGCAATGTTAATGCTTTTTGTTGAAGTATTGTTATGTTTCTTGTTTTCAGGTTCAAGATGAAAGCATTTAGAAATGGAACGAGTAAGGTTGTAAGTACTATCAACTGATATTAAATAGATATTCTTGTTTATATGACTGTTGTATGTCAATCCCAATTTGGGATGTTAGAAACAATTTGATTTGATAAAAGAATGGATCGGGTTGCTTGTAAGTTATTATTGATCGAATGCAGAGGAAGTTTGAAAATGGTTTTAAGAACCATTATGCTCATCTTTTACCGACTGCATGCAATGATATCAGGCTCGATGGCTAAATGGTTAAGTCATGTGGATCCAAAGATGAATGATGTTTTTCACAGTCATGAAAGAGTACCACTCCCATGATGATGGGTGGAGTTCATCCTATATTGAAACACAACTTTTGAATTGGCAAAGGAAGGGTAGCGGACTTGCATTGTGATAGTCATGTAAGAAGGAACCGCAAGTGACTTGTTTCATAGAAAGATGTGTATGGGGAATAAGCTAAAGGATATGGAATATCAAATGATGGATGGAGAACATTTTTTGGCTCTCAAAGAGAGGGAAAAAGTGGCAACATATATGTTCGCTATGGAAAAGAAACTGCCAAGGATCTGGTGGAGAGCTTTTCGTGAGAAGAAAAGATGGTAGCTTACATTTGTTTTTGTTTTTGAGAGAATGGGAAAGGTGATGGGTCATGATTTTTTAAGACCCACAAGGCACAAAGAACTAGTGCCTATGAATCGGCCAAGGGTGAGATGATTCAACAAAGAATGGTGGAGCACATTTGTCAATATTACTATAATAACATTATCATTTTCAGATGAGTCACTTTTCTCTTGTTGGTCGGTGACCCAAGAGAAAAAGATCCACAATGTAGGGTTGAGTTAGACATAGAAGACTTATCAAAGAATGGTGAGTTGGTTTAATGGAGAATCAAGGAGAGAAATGTGCAGATTGGAAAGAATCTTCGTTATAGATTCTAGAAAAACTAGGGGATTCAATGCCAATTTGCCGAGTTGAAAGAGTGTGAAGATTTTCTCCACATCAGAATGGTATCAGAGCCAGTGAAAGATATAGGTAGTCAGATATTGTGAGGAAATAAATTGACCCATCTAGCTGCAAGAAGGAAAGAAGTTCCTGGAGAGTTTGTGTGGGCAGACATGTAAGTTCTTTCCTGACCATTATCTAACAGAGATACGTCTGGAGTAGGGTGTCAAAAGTAACCACTAAAGAGAGAGTGGGAATTGCATCACCGGAGTGAGTCTGCCATTTGGTAAGATTGATGGTTTTTGTTGGGTTGTTTGTTGTTATGCGGCATTCCGAGAGATGGAGTCAGTTCTAGCATCAGAGAGCGCACCAGAAGCATGTGCAAGGAGTTTTAGTCCAGAGTGATACCAGGCATTTCCATGGGACATGGAAATATTTTTTTCAGTGGGAGTAAGATGGGGAACATCTCAACCCTAAGAATTATGATAGGTTTCATAATACGCCTATATGGAAGTCATTTAGACTTTCCTAACACCATGTCTAAGAAATGGTTAAAGTTCTTGAATATGCACTTTAATGTATTTAAAAATGGGTTATATGCCATTTTTAATCAAGAGCTTACATAATCATGGGGTAGTTAAAATGGTTTTATAAACATTGTGGATTCTCATTAAAGAGTCACTACGCTAGAATATCTCTTAAAAAAGAGAGCAATGTAACCGATTCAAACAGGCCAATAATAAAGAAAGAAGGTAACCAAAAGGAGGAGGAGAGAGAAGAAAAAGTTACAGGTTGATAGAGTAAAGTGGCAAGCGAGCAAAGAATGGGGGGCTCTCTGGCAGTAGCCAGAGAGCCATGTAAAATGTAATTGCAATGTTTATAGTAATGTAGTTTACTTTTGAGGGAATTGTGCTTGCGATATTGGTTGTGCAATTTTAATGCTTTTTGTTGAAGTATTGTTATGTTTCTTGTTTTCAAGTCCAAGATGAAAGCATTTAGAAATGGAACGAGTCAAGTTGTAAGTACTATCAACTGATATTAAATTGATATTCTTCTTTATATGACTGTTGTATGTCAATCCCGATTTGGGATGTTAGAAACAATTTGATTTGGTAAAAGAATGGATCGAGTTGCTGGTAAGTTATTATTGATCGAAAGCATAGTAAGTTTGAAAATGGTTTTAAGAACCATTATTCTCATCTTGTACTAACTGCATGCAATGACATCAGGCTTGATGATTAAATGGTTAAGCCATGTGGAGCCAAAGATGAATGAGGTTGTTCATAGCCGTGAAAGAGTAGCACTCCCATGATGATGGGTGGAGTTCATCCTATATTGAAACACAGCTTTTGAATTGGCAAAGGAAGGGTGGTGGACTTGCATTGTGATAGTCATGTAAGAAGGAACCGCAAGTCACTTGTTTCACAAAAATATGTGTATGGGGAATAAGCCAAAGGATATGGAATATTGAATGATGGATGGAGATCATTGTTTGGCTCTTGAAGAGAGAGAAAAGGTGGTGACATATATGTTCATTATGGAAAAGAAACTGCTAAGGATCTGGTGGAGAGCTTTTTGTGAGAAGAAAAGGTGGCAACTTGCATTCGGTTTTTTTTTTGAGAGAATGGGAAAGGTAACGGGCCATGATTGTTTAAGACCCATAAGCACCAAAGAACTAGTGCCTATGAATCAGCCAAGGGTGAGTTGATTCAACAAAGAATAGTGGAGCACATTCTCAATATTACTATATTGACATTATCATTTTCAGATGAGTCACTTTTCTCTTGTTGGTCGGTGACCCAAGAGAAAAATATCCCCAATGTAGGGTTGAGTTAGATATAGCAGACTTATCAAAGAATGGTGAGTTTTTTTAATGGAGAATCAAGGAGAGAAATGTATAGATTGGAAAAAATCTTCATTACAAATTCCAAAAAAACTAGGGGAGTCAATGCCAATTTGCCGAGTTGAAAGAGTGTGAAGATTTTCTCCACATCATAATGGTATCAGAGCCAGTGAAAGATCTGGGTAGTCAGATATTGTGAGGAAATAAATTGACCTATCTAGCTGCAAGAAGGAAAGAAGTTCTTGGAGAGTTTGTGTGGGTAGACATGTAAGTTCTGTCTTGACCATTCTCTGATAGAGATACGTCTGGAGTAGGGTGCCGAAAGCAACCACCAAAGAGAGAGTGGGAAGTGCATCATTGGACCGAGTCTACTATTGGGTAAGATGGATGGTTTGTGTTGGGTAGTTTGTTGTTATGTAGCATTGTGATAGATGGAGTCAGTTCCAACATCAAAGAGCACACTTGAAGCGTGTGTAAGGAGTTTTAGTCTAGAGTGATACCAAGCATTTCTATGGGACATGGAAATCTTATTTTTAGTGGGAGTATGATGGGGGAGCATCTCAACCCTAAGCATTATGATAGGTTTCATAATACACCTATATGGAAGTCATTTAGACTTTCCTAACACCATGTCGAAGAAATGGTTAAAGTGCTTGAATATGCACTATAATATATTTAAAAATGGGTTATATGCCATTTGTAATCAAGAGCTTATGTAATCATGGGGTAGTTAAAATGGTTTTGTAAACATCATGGATTCTCATTAAAGAGTCACTACCCTAGAATCTCTCTTTAAAAAGAGAGAAATGTTACCGATTCAAAGAGGTCGATAGAAAAGAAAGAAGGTAACCAAAAAGAGGAGGAGAGAGAAGCAAAAGTTATAGGCTGATAGAGTAAAGCAGAAAGTGAGAAAAGAATGGGGGGCTCTCTAGCGGTAGCTAGAGAGCCATGCAAAATGTAATTGCAATGTTCATATTAATGCAGTTTACTTTTGAGGGAATCATGCTTGCAATATTGGTTGTGAAATGTTAATGCTTTTTGTTGAAGTATTGTTATGTTTCTTGTTTTCAAGTTCAAGATGAAAGCATTTAGAAATGGAATGAGTCAGGTTGTAATAACTATCAACCGATATTAAATAGATATTCTTTTTTATATGAAAATTGTATGTCAACCCTGATTTGGGATGTTACAAACAATTTGATTTGATAAAAGAATGGATTGGGTTGCTGGTAAGTTATTATTGATCGAATGTAGAGTAAGTTTGAAAATGGTTTTAAGAACCATTATGTGCATCTTGTACTGACTGCATGCAATGATATCGGGCTCGATGGTTAAATGGTTAAGCCACGTGGAGCCGAAGATGATTGAGGTTGTTCATAGCCATGAAAGAGTAGCACTCCCATGATGATGGGTGGAGTTCATCCTATATTGAAACACAGCTTTTGAATTGGCAAAGGAAGGGTGGCGGACTTGCATTTTGATAGTCATGTAAGAAAGAACCACAAGTGACTTGTTTCGTAGAAAGATGTGTATGGGGAATAAGCTGAAGGATATGCTATATCAAAAGATGGATGGAGATCATTGTTTGGCTCTCAAAGAGAGGGAAAAGGTGGCAACATATATGTTCATTGTGGAAAATAAACTACCAAGGATCTGGTGGAGAGATGTTTGCAAGAAGAAAAGGTGGCAGCTTGCATTTAGTTTTGTTTTTGAGAGAATGGGAAAGGTGACGGACCATGATTGTTTAAGACCCACAAGGAACAAAGAAATAGTGCCTATGAATCGGCCAAGGGTGAGTTGATTCAACAAAGAATGGTGGAGCACATTTGTCAATATTACTATATTGACATTATCATTTTCAGATGAGCCACTTTTCTCTTATTGGTCAGTGACCCAAGAGAAAAAGATGCCAAATGTAGGGTTGAGTTGGATATAGTAGACTTATAAAAGAATGGTGAGTTGGTTTAAATGAGAGTCAAGGAGAGAAATCTGTAGATTGGAAAGAATCTTTGTTGCAGATTCCAGAAAAACTAGGAGAGTCAATGTTGATTTGCCGAGTTGAAAGAGTGTGAAGATTTTCTCTGCATCAAGATCAATCCTACATTATGGGCTTACAGAATGAGCATTAGAACACCTATAGGGGAAACCCAATTTTCACTATTATATGGGGTATAAGTAGTCTTATCCCTAGAGGTTGAAATCCCATCTCTTTGGGTTTCTTTGCGTAGACTTGTACCAGATGAAGAATACTGAGTTTTGAGACTCCAAGAACTAAAGCTACTGGATGAACGTCAGAAAGTGGCCTTTGATCACCTCAGAGTTTATCAAAAAAGAATGTCAAGAGGATACAACAAGAAAGTCAGACCTAGAGAACTTCAGGTGGGAGACCTCGTGTTGAGAGAAAATCCCGTAATCAGACACATAGAGAGAAGAAGGGGAAGTTTGAACCCAACTGGCTGGGTCCTTATATCATTACTGTAGCATTTGAATTTGGAGCCTATTGATTCTCTACACCTAAAGGAGATCCACTTTGAGAGGCCATCAACACTCTCCATCTGAAGAAGTTCTATATCTAAGGCATTCTCGGTGATCAGCAACATGTACATAGTAATGTCCTAAAAAAATCTAAAAATTGGAAAAATTCCTAGAAAAATGATCATCTTGGTGAAAACCTAGCAATAGGTGCCTTGATGTATCAATCAAAAAAAATTGAAAAATGGAAAAATACAAAAAAAATTTAAAAAGAAGAAAAAGTGCCTTGGTGAAAACCCGGTAAACAGGCGCCATGGTAGAAAAAATAGAATCTCTGTCAAGAAGGTGAAAACATGGTAAATAGGCACCTCTTGTACTTAGCGCTCCATTTACCAATGCTCAATCTTAGCATCAATCCTTTGGTTCAGTTTGTACATCACTTTCAGTCATGTTTGTGACACTCTAGTTCTTCCGAGAACCCTCCTAGCTTGAAACCGATCTAGAGTCATAACCTGGGGGAAATCAAAATGGATTTGTCCTTGCGGTATGAGTCAAGTCAGTTATTTCCATCTACTACTAGGGGCATGGGTCCCCAATTTGATCACATCTTTGGTTTACACTAGAGTCAGTAATCTTGTCATTTTTGAAGGACAACTCGCTACTAACACAAATGAGTGTTTCTCAACACCATAATCAATAGTGTTTCTTAACACTATCTTTTGATGCATCTATGTTTCTTAACACACATTGGATATCACAAACATAAACAATAGATCGATAGAAATCAAACACAAAGCACTCACAAGCACAATGGTGTTTCTCAACACCTCATACATATACACTTCCAAAAACATTGAAAATGGTTGAAGTATGTTGAACTTCTATTCGTATGCTATCTGTTCTCATTGATTTTTCTAAGCTTTTCTTTGTCTACTACATGTTGGTGTGGTCCTAATGATCTGGCAACGTCAAATAAACTAGGTGTATTTGATAAGAGCTCCTACATTAAGGTGGAAAAGCATCACATCCCTCGATCCTCTTTATTTGTATGCCAAGGTGAGGTCAGAACTATCTCCTTGACTGTTATTTCTCTGCTTGTTTATGAAAGATCACACTCATGGTTATCTTGGCTTTGAACGCCTCAATATTGGTGTACTCTTGCACTATCAAAACTAGAAATAATGTTCAGTTCATCTTGGCTGTTGTGTCTTGATGCTTACGTTAATTTCCCATATCTTATCCAATGAAAGTCATATTCATATTCTTATGGTCACAGTGGCACCAGTAAGGATTGTATCAACTCTGATGTTCCAAAAATGCTTGATGATGAAAATTTTCAACTGCTAAAGCTTAGTGGCTACACCTTAGGTTGCATTCATGTTAGTCTTGCATCTACATCTGCATCTGCATGGTGATGAAATCAACATAATAACTTTATCTCTATCCAATGTGAAGGATTTGAGATTCTAATCAATCAATCTTCTCATCGTCAAGTGGTTATGACACCCCTTGCTAAATCAACTGTCCTGATTCTATTTTTAGGATTGAAATCAAAATCTGAATTTGACCACTTGCACAACCAATAGAAATATCTCATGCTTTTCTTCTCATCAATCCATGTATCTTAATTTTGGTCAATCTTGGTCAACAGGACCTCTCATCAAGTATAGATTTTGTCCAAACATGTGGGACCTCTTTCTAATCAGATCAGTTTCTTCCTAAATTGTCTAGTCAATTGAATTGCTTCTCATCACTGGGGCACCTAGCCATATTTTGATTTTGCTCCCGAGGGGGTAGGATTAGGACATCAACATTCCAGTGATCACATCCTCAATAAAAACCCCATCACTTGGGGCATCTCAGCTTCATCACATCAAATCAAATTGAGATCATCTTAAATCAAATGCAACCTAATCAATGGTCTTATACAGTGGTGAATACACTCAAAACCAGACAAGATCGCTATTATACGGGGCAATCATTATTGAAACTAGATACATTGATCAAATTGGCTTCATCACTTCAAATCAAGTCAATTTGCTTGCTAATCAAATCTCTTAATGGTAATCAGTTTCATCGCTTCAAATCAAACTGGTTATTCATTCAAACCAATCAAAAAGGTTTACAAGTTCCTAACGGATGTTCAGTTTCATCACCTCAAATCAGTCTGAGCATTTTGTTTATATATTTTGATCGATCTTTGTCTAATAAAGCTCAAAGTTGGTCTTCTTCTTCAAAATAATGGTTTCATCACTTCAAATCAAAATATTCTGGGTCTTCTCAATAACAATTCTTTGAATCAATGCGCTGATCGCACATCAATTCAAAGAGGGGCAAATGTAATCACCTAAAAATGGTCACCTAAACCCTAGACCCCCAATCTCAACAATTAATCAGGAAACCCTAATCTTGATTATTCTAAGTCCTAAATCAAATAGATAATTCATCAAATCAAACTAATCTGACCTAAACCCTAGGTCCTAATCGATCATCTTACTTGATTAATTAATTAATTCCTAAAATCACATTACATTGACAAATAAACTTTATACTATTATTTAATTGATATTATGACATATTAATTAAATAAAAATCACAAAATTGTCAATTAAATAAAAAAGGAATTAAATTAATTATAAAAACATAAATGTGCATCCAAAATCAATTAATTTATTAAAAATTCATATGACATCTTCAAATCTAGTTAATTGATTTATCAAAATGGAAACAATCCAGTTCCACTCAGTTAACTGATTCCCACTGTTTATCATTTTGGAAACATTACAGTTAACTATGAACTGATTTTGGAAGTTTTCAAAATAACTGATCAGTCGGTTTAGTCAACTGACAATCTCGACCAATCAAATCACTTGCACATGGATTGTGCTTCTTCAATCAAATCTGAGCCACTCTTTTTGTTCGATCTCGACCGTCGATTTGAGAGAGATTTCTATAAAAGAAAAACTCTTTTCCTTCACAAAGGATCCTAATTTTTGCTTAGTGTTATTATACTGCATTTTCATCTTATCTTTTAGTATTTCAGCATTCATTTGTTTAGTATTGTTGTTTATTACTTTCAATTCAAGAAAATCAATCTAATTTAGAGCACACTTTGATTTGGTGTTGTTAAAATGAATATCTCACATTTCATTTAGTGCTTCTAAAACTGAATCTTAAGTAGCTTGGATGAACAACAAATTGCATAATCATTTAGATTAATCATCATTTTAATTTCATCATATAGTTTTAAATCCTTCATTTAGGTTAGTGTGTAGTCATTGAGCTTGCAATGATCTGAGAGCAAGCTCATACTCCTACCTTCTAGAAGGCAACAGGTTGACTCTTTTAGACATGTAGGATGAATAAATCCATATTTATTCCTGTATGTAGTTGAAGTATAATGACATGTTGAAGTGTATGGCTAAATCAGAGGCCCACATTTAGCTATCACATTTCACATTTAGCTATCAAATGTAATCACCTAAAAATGGTCACCTAAACCCTAGATCCCCAATCTCAGAAATTAATCAAGAAACCCTAATCTTGATTATTCTAAGTCCTAAATCAAATAAGCAATTCATAAAATCAAACTGATCTGACCTAAACTCTAGGTCCTAATCGATCATCTTACTTGATTATTTAATTAATTCCTAAAATCACATTACATTGGCAAATAAACTTTATACTATTATTTAATTAATATTATGACATATTAATTAAATAAAAATTACAAAATTGTCAATTAAATAAAAAAAGAATTAAATTAATTATAAAAATATAAATGTGCATCCAAAATTAATTAATTTATTAAAAATGCATATGACATCATAAAATCTAGTTAACTGATTTATCAAAATGGAAACAATCCAGTTCCACTCAGTTAACTGATTCTCCATTGTTTATCATTTTGGAAACATTTCAATTAACTATGAACTGATCTTGGAAGTTTCCAAAATAATAGATCAATCAGTTCAGTCAACTGACTCTCTCGACCAATCGAATCACTTGCACATGGATTGTGCTTCTTCAATCGAATCTGAGCCACTCTTTTTGTTCGATCTTGACCATCGATTCGAGAGAGATTTCTATAAAAGAGAAACTCTTTTCCTTCACAGAGGATCCTAATTTTTGCTTAATGTTATTATACTGCATTTTCATCTTATCTTTTAGCATTTTAGCATTTATTTGTTTAGTATTATTGTTTATTACTTTCAATTCAAGAAAATCAATCTAATTTAGAGCACACTTTGATTTGGTGTTTTTAAAATAAATATCTCACATTTCATTTAGTGCTTCTAAAACTAAATCTTAAGTAGCTGGGATGAACAACAAATTGCATAATCATTTAGATTAATCAACATTTTACTTTCATCATATAGTTCTAAATCTTTCATTTAGGTTAGTGTGTAGTCACTGAGCTTGCAATGATCTTAGATCAAGCTCATACTCTTGCCTTCTAGAAGGCAACAAGTTGACTCTTTCAAACATGTAGGATGAATAAATCTATAGTTATTCCTATATGCATCTAAAGTATAATGACCATGTTGAAGTGTATGGCTAAATCAGAGGCCCACATTTAGCTATCACAAATAGTAGCTCACAACAAGTCACTTTGTGTAACATTGCCTCCAAATTAGGTAAGGAATAATTATCTTTTAATGAAGCAATATTTAAATTTCTTAAATCCACACATAGCCTAATGTCACCATTCTTTTTTCTCACTGGCACCAAGTTTGAAACCCATGTTGAGTGTTTGATAGGCTGGATAATCCCAACATCCTTTAACTTCATCAACTCTTGTTGCATCTTAGGAGCCAGTAAAGGATTAATAGGCCTCTATTTTTGTCTAAATGGTTTTACCTCTGATTTTAGTGGGATCTCATGTTGGAAAAGGTCTTCCCTATAAGTTTTTAAGTCCTCATATGACCATGCAAAAACATGCTTATATTTTCTCAGTAATTTAATCAAATTTGTCCTTATATGAGAATATAAACCTTTTCCAATGTAAACAACTTGAGGACTAGTTTATGATCCTAAGTTTATTTCTTCCAAGTCCTCAGTCTTAGCATTTCTTATTTTTGTTGAATCATCATGTTGACTACTAAAAAATGCCTCAAGTTCAACAAGACCCTTAGGAATTTTATTAGAACCTAATTGGACAACCTCACTTCCTAAAACATAGTCTTTACCATCATTATTTTCAAGCAAAGTTCTCCAATCTATGCTCTGGTTCTCATAATGTTCTAGACATTTAATGAATCTCAAAATATCTTGGTCATCCTAAAAAAAATTGCCAATTGTATATGTTATCTGGAATAATTGGTCTTGTCTTGACTTCCAATACTGACACCCCATGTAAGGTTTGATCATTAGTTTTCAGAGCAACATTTGCTAAGAAATATGCCATTATATTCTTTGACCTTTCTATCTAGCTTATATCAAAGGCATAAAACATTTCAATTTGATCCCAAATAGTATATTTATACATTTTTAATCTATAATATCTTTATTGCATATTTGGATCTGAGTTGGGCTACCACTAATTCAGAATCACCACAAACCCTTAAACATGTAATTCCATGTTTGATGGTAATTTCTAGCCCTAAAGACAGCCTCATACTTTGCAGTATTATTTGTACATTGGAAAGCCAATAAAAAGGAATATTTAAAAATTGTACCTGATGGAGATACCAATAACACACCAGCTCCTGACCCCTCTTTTGAGAAAGGTCCATCAAAATACATTTTCCACAATCCATCACTTTTTACACTCAACTCTTTGACCAGAGGATCAACATTTTCACTTTGATGATAATGGTCATTCCTCTGCACTCTAAAATTCTCCATATCCATATCAATGCAAAAATTAATCTTAGTTTCTTCAAACCATTCTATCATGTGAGGAGTTATACCCTCCCTTGACACCTTAACATTATTTCCAGCAATGTTGATAAATGACTTTGTATACTACCTCCCATTGAAGCACTCCACTTTCTTTACAATAGCATCCCATAGTGTGGTGGTATATAAATAACAAGAACATTCATAGTCAACACCACATCCGGACATATTGCTAATTTGTAAGGCATGGCTTCAACGGTACCAATCACAGGGACTTCTCTAGAATCCATTGTTTGACATCTCCCATGAGGAATGTCCACTTGTAGTCCCATAGACCTCATAATTTCCACTGGCATAACAATTTTTGATGCTCCTAAATCAATCATACAATTTTTTAGCATCCTTCCATTAATCACCAGTGAAAGAAAAAAATGGGTCAACAACTTTAGGGGAAGAATTGTGTTAAAGAAAATTTGAGGAATCTCAAAAAGTAATACTTCAACTTGCTTCCATTTGTTAATTGGTTTGTGATCAAAATTTTATATATTTTGAACCTTCACTGTAGGCACACTATTTAATAATGACAGAACCTTTTCTTTATGTTCTTTTATTCTCATCATTTCTAAAAATGGCACTTTCATAGTCATTTGAGATAAACAGTGACCCATATCTACTGGAGTATATTTTACATCTGAGGATTTTGTTTTTTCATCAATAATGTTATTTTCCTTAATATGTACATTCAGAGTTGGTTCTTTAGATTTTTAATTTTCTACCCTAAGAGTAGTACTTGTTTCTTGCTCTTTCGATATTCCTTCTTGTACAACAATTGGTTCTAAGGCTTTTGTCACAATTTTGACCTTAGGTTTGTTTTCATTTTCCCCAGGTCCTTCCTTCTTCTATACATATTTGGTGTCTATTTTTTTTAGTTTATAAAAACATCAAATGGCTGACTACCAGTACCACCCACTATTCTATTTCTTAAATGGTAATTACTTCTAGCCTTGTTCACTAAATATGTAGTAATCTTTGCTTTCTCTTCATCTGAAGCTTTCCTGATAAATGGAAGATCTTGATTGTCTTGAGCATAACATCTTATATGGTCATCAGTTTCTTCTACTTCACTATCTAATAAAATTTGTTGATGATGATTTTCTACATTTCTTTGTGAACCATATGAATCATGATTTTTAGTTTCACTGTCTAAATCTACATCATGACATGAATAGGAATTTGTCATGTTATAATCACATTGTTCACCTTCATCATTTCCTTGTCCTTCTTTTACTTTCAAATCCAAGGAAACAATACAAAAATCAGGGTTGTGTCGGGATTTACAAGCCTCACACCAAAAATCATCATTGCATAAAATGGACATCATTTTTATGCAAAGGGTCTGGAGTTATGTTATCAGTTTTCAGTTTTCTAGATGAAACAATAGGCTTACCATCCTTAAACTGAGTTTCATGAGGGGTTTTGCATTCTATTCTAAGGATTGTAACTATTGTTATAGGAAGGCCTATTGTTTTAAGGAGCCCTATATTCCTTATGATTTGGTTCTTTTAGGTTACTCCTACTAAACCTTGAATCATCTCTCCTATTTAATTTACCAAACACCCTTCTGTTCATTTCAATATTTACTACTATCTTATAAGAATCAGTAAGAGTTCTAGGGTTTTTATTTCTAAGAGCATATCCCACTTTAGAATCAAAGGAATTCAAATAAGTTGCTAAACATACCTCTTCATCCATCCTTATTTTTTGAAACAATTTATGCATTGCTCTTTGAAATCTGGTATTAAACTCAGTGACCTCTTCATTGTAATTTTTCTTGATGTTATTAAACTCATTCAACAAGAATCCTTTGTTTATTTTTTCACCATATTGATCTTTAAAAAATTCAATTAACTCATCCATGGAAACTATAGAACCATTAGAAAGGCTTCTAAACCATTCTCTATAATCCTCTACTAGAGACTGAACAAAAAGCTTCATTAACACATCTTCATGAGTGATATTTAAATCATCAACAAAATCAATGAATTTTCTTAAGTGTGTTTCATAAGAAATAACATTATTACCTGTGAACTTTAGGATCTTTTCTCCTATATCACCCACATATTTTGGAAATGTATTGGGTATCTAGGGATACCAATGAAGTTAAACTATTTATACCTCTCAGTATGCAATCATTTACTTTGAAAATTACCATTCTCTTTAAAAGTAGTGGCTTTTGCCTTAGAAGCTGTTGTATTCTCTATTCCAGCATAAGAATATTTGGAAGACTGCAAAAAATCTATTTTCTTCTTCAGTTCAATTGTTCCAGCTTCCATTTGTGCCTTTTCTAGCATTTTTTCCATGGTCTCCTTTTCAATTCTTAGTTTCTCAAGATCAATATCCAACTTGGATGTATGCTCTGTTAAAGGCCTCTGAAACTTAGGTTGCTCAATTTTGCTTTCAGTCATCTTTTTTTTTCCTTTGACATTTTGTTAACTAGAAGCTCTATGAGTGAGTGGTATTTCTTGGTCCTTTTGAGACCTCTCTATATTCCTTGTAGTTTGATAGCTTAAAGATCTTTTAATTTTATGAACATCTTTCTTTTCATATTTTTTTTCTTTTTTCTAAGTTGTCTTTCCCTTTTCATCTATTGAATAAGGGCAAGTTGTTTCACGATGAGTCTTTCTTCCTTAGCAAGCTCATTAGAGGGAACTTCCTTAGATTTATAACTGACTGTATCTATTCCTTCCCTCTCACTAGAAGTGGAAGTAACCATAGATGTTTCTAATACTTTCTCTGGAGCTTCTTCATATTCTAAATTATTTTCTCCATGTGTGGACTTATTGCTACCCTCCGTCCTAGTATTATTATTTTGACTTCTTGGAGAGAATTCATCTATATTGACTTGGTTCCTCTTTTTTCTCCAAGACATTTCCTTCCTTGAAGTTGATGCAAAACCACCATCTAATGCAACTTAAGGATTCTTTTTATCTTTTTACCTAGTATTCATTTTGAAAGATATTTACTAACTTTTACTGAACACAAAGATTTAGCTTTAGAGTCGCCTCCCAACAATTGCTTGAGATAAATGAAAACTTGTCAAAATGACCTCAGCAACTATAACTGTTATGGAAGATTTCAATTAAGGCACCAGAGATTCTAAGACAACTTCTAATATAACTAATTATATCGATCCCCAGTAGAGTTATCAATTTGTTAGGCGACTCAGATGGGCTAACTCAACTATAATGAAAAATTTTAAACTTTAGAACACCAAATATTTATGAATACTTCAACAAGACTTTACAATCTCTATCCCCAGTAAAGTCGCCAATTTGTTAGGGTTTTTTCTTGCTAAACTTTCAAGAGGTGCTTGAATACTTGATTAACTCTATGACTCCCAATATTTGAAACAAATGATCCAAGCAGGAGAAAACTTTAATTGATGAAGATTTATGATAATATTTTGAGAAACTTGTTATCATGTGAGGCCTCACCCCAAACTCCATCATAGTTTTCCAGTTTTTCTTCTTATGATAGATTTAGCATATAACACTTCACTTTTGATGCACTATGGACATTATGGATTTTATGCTTTATGATGCACCTTATGGACTATATTATGTTTTCTATTATGGACATTTATTCTGAGACAATTGATTTGGAAATACATTATGATTATGTTATGGTTATTGATGAAATTGGGATTTATTAGAAATGGATATTTAATTTTGATTTCTTGCAATGTGAATTTTACCTTATGATAAATGCTTAAAATGAGATTGATGTATTCTTGTGATCTTTAGCAATAAACTTAATATGTTGGTGATTTCCTTAAATTTCAAATGTTTCTTATTTTCTTATGATGTATATTTATCTCCTTAGACTACATATATTTGAATTGAGTGTGTAGGTAAGAAACCATGGAATTTTATCTGGGGAACCAAACAAAGGGATATGTGAAATCAGTTTGAGCCAAGGTTGCGTCTAATGAAAGACAAGACCTTGTTGTTTTGTAATTTTATTTGTAAATGTATTTGGTTGATTGTGGATAATCCTTAAATGTGTAGACGTCCAAAATTGTCCTTATATTAATTTAATTAATATTCCCATAACATTATAGTTAATTTTAATAAATTATATTTGTTATATTCTTCTATCTATTTAATTAAATTTATTTAATTAAATATGATTCACTCTCCTTAGTATTTGAATTTAATTTAAATACTACCCTCTCTTTAATATATTAAATCATATTTAATACATTATCCCTCATTGATTCCCTTTAAATAAATTTTTAATTTATTTATTCCTTCACATGACCTAAATTCTACTAAACCACAATTAATCTAAATCTAATTTGGATTAAGCTAATTTGAAC
>MU225517.1:937669-950552 GCA_018584345.1 Thuja plicata | reverse complement strand
GATTCCCTTTAAATAAATTTTTAATTTATTTATTCCTTCACATGACCTAAATTCTACTAAACCACAATTAATCTAAATCTAATTTGGATTAAGCTAATTTGAACCTAGATCCTACCCTACCTCACATTACTCTCACCAGATAGACCTATCTATTAATTAACTAAGGTTAATTAAGCTAATTTCTTGATTCCTACAACAATTAGTCCTAATTATTTGCTCACACATGTGTGAGCAAATTTTCAAAAATTGACTTCTCCAAATAATCTTTATTTGGTGCCAACAAGGTTTCTTACACCTATGATGACACCTTCTTACACTTTCCAAAAGTGTCTCATTGGTCCAAAACTCTTACATCCTCTTACACCTTCTTACAAGATCCTTCACATGTGTACTTTAAGTACACTTTGACCCATCACATCCAAAGTTGCTCACACATGTGTGAGAAAAGTGGGCCTCTTGCATGGCTTATGTGTCCCTCATGTGGCACCTATGTAGATGCCACATGAGCTTCACCTCATCCAAGCCCTCTCTCTCCTCCAAAAACTCTATAAATAGAGGCCTTTGTCAAGAGTAAAATCATCTCTCATTTATGCATTGTTATCATGCTAATTTAGTTCTAGATTTCTTTGAAGCATTTAGCATCTTTCATAGCAATTTTAGTTTTTATCTCATGCTTAGTTCATATTTGCAATCTAGATATTACATGTTAGGATTAATGGAATGAACTTATTTTATTTTCATTGAATCTTGCATATCATTTTAGTTTTAGCCTTGCATTATCATGTTTGATGAAGACTTGAGACAAGTTCCTCATACTTGCTCTTGAGTTCTTTACTTTCTTAGTTACATTCAATCAATCTAGTGGGATTTAAATATTATGTTGGGAGAGCACACCCACAAAACCTCTCTAAGAGAAAATCAACAAGGCTTGGGTGAACTTGTTCAGCTCATCTGAGGTTATGGTGGAAGTCTTGTTTTAGAGTATGTTCTTAGATATGTTAATGTAGTTTATTGATGTATATCTCTAACATTTGCATGTCTGAGCATGCTCCCAATAGGTAGATTTCTAGTATATACATTTTGGCACACCCAGTGGGACCCACATGCCTCATTTTCTAACATTTCTTGTAGGTTTTTTGCAGTTCAAAAAATTCTAATGCAGACCCGTCTCCACTTTAGAGTCACCATTTTCGCAGACTGTTGTCTCCGCTTCTCAGTTGTCTGTCAAACTCAGTCATCTGCACTGATACTTTACCATCTCCACCTGTGCAAAAGTGACTTATAAAATTGTGGTTTAAAACTATTTTTTGTCAATTTGCAGCATTTTAACTTTCGGGTTTCTGACAATAATAAACTTTTTAAGAATTAAATGCTGGAATAAGTTGATAAAATGTTATTTTTCAGTTTTAGTAGGTCTATTTCTGTTTAGTAAAATTTGACTATCTACTTTTTGTCATTTGTGTAGGTCTGTCACCGTTTCTATAGATCGCCATCTGCGCAGATTACCGTCTATGAAGATTCACCGTCTACGACTATTTTCCTGGGTTTTGTGTTTTTTTGGTAAAACTAAAGTTCCAAATTACTAACCAATTTCAGGCAGGTTCCGTAAATTATTTTTTAAGGATTATCTAAATGAACTTGTATGTTTAACCATTTGTCTTGGAATGAATGTTTCTTAAAATGAACCTTACCCAATCTTGAATGTTTAAAGGAAATGAACTTCATAACTCTTGAGTGACTTAAAGTGAATTAAGACACCTTTCAAGCTTTCCTTCTTGCTGTGTGGGAAACAAATTGAACTTGCATGCCTAATCACACTATTGTGTCTTTTGCTTAGGTAGAAAATACTTAGTTTCTTTAACTAGGTTCAATTTAGGAAATGAACTCTTTTTGGTGTGTTTGAAGAAGTGTTTTTCAACACTTTTTTTGAGCTTATTTGTCATTAGATAGATCCCTTTAATTTACATGACACTATGATTAAACTATAGTCATATCCTGTCCCCTGGCCTTCATGGATCTTGGGTGAAGAGAAAGCTTAGTTTAATCAAGCTTCTAGAGAGGCCTATTTAGAGGGAGTGCTTCCCCTTTAAAGGATGACCTCAAACTGGTAATCCCTTTAGCTGGTATAGAAATAAAGTGTGACCCAAAGGTCTTCTTTATCCCTTCAAGCTCAGGCGAGTCATGTTCAATGGTAGTCCATACTGAGTGAATATCCTCAGCATACTGGCATGGCTGAACTAGAAACTTAAGTGTCTCAGGCCATACAAACCGATTGCAAGGACACCATGAAACCTTGCTAGCAACCATAAAGTAGTAGCCTACCCGATTCACCTCTGAACATTGAATTATTATAGTGCAAGGGGAAGGAAGATTCTCCCCCCAAAATAACCATCATACATGTCCCAGGGTATTGTGTTGCGAAAGAGATCTTCGCAGCACGGCAACAATGCCTGACAAAAGGAAAAAACATGGGTGCCCTTCTGGGGGTGACATGCTGTGTGAGCTAAAGGACTACCAAGAAATGGGCCTATAATATTTCATGCAAAGCCAAATTCCTAAGGTAGCTACTATTTGAACTATTTTCATTGTTATAGACCCAGTAAAAACATAAGTGGCTCGAAAGAGTTACTTGAACATACATGATCAAAATATTACAAAGTTGAAGTAGGATCCCCTATTATCACATTTTCTAGTATCCCTCAAGGTTTCTTTGTCCCTTGTTGGATTGTCTTGAGACATGTGTTTATTCTTTTTTGGTTTTCTTGTTCTAAAATTAGTTATTGTCATTGAACAATTTACCCAACATCAGACTGAAAATAAAAATCTACCTAGAATTTTAACACACTGCCTTATTCATAGTTGGTCGTCTCCACTCTGGATCCACCATCTACACTGATCACCATCTACACAAATCATCATCTATGAATATCGTTGGCTATGTCTAAGACTGCCATCTCCGCTTCAAAATAATGAGCTTCAAAATTGGCCAAGATAACCAAAATTTGACCGTCTATAATACCCTAGAACCATTTGTCCTAGATCATTTATTCACTCGGCCAAAATCAATTTTTCCATGACATGACCAGTTTTAAGAAGCATAAGAAGGTTAAACTCCCCACATCTCTAGTCCTTAGAGAGAGAAAGGAAACCACCCATAAATCCAAGGAATTCCAACACATTGCAACATCCATTAAACAAGGGATTGAACATCGTGAAAAACTTGACAAAATCCTCTACAACAATAAAGTTTGTAATTTCATGGCCTAGTTTTTAGCCAACAGAGCGTTTGTCACCATTGAACAATATGATTAGGTAATTCCTAGCTTCTAGATCATTCTTCCATTTCTTCCATCCTCATCCTTCCTTTGGAGCATTAGATCAAAATCAAATTAAATCTTTAGGTTGAAAGACCTGAATCAAAGTATCATAAACCTTCATCCTCAAACAAACATAAACATTACTTGTAGACCATCAGTCTGTCTCAAGTAATTTAAATCCCTTAGTGATGTCCCATTTTTCTTGAGATCACAATTCCATCTTCAAGTAGAACAAGTATTACTTTAAATCCTTTATGTTTGTATCATCATAAGGTTTAATATGCTTAGGTTTTGTTTCAAAAACCTTTAAATCAATTATCCAATCAAATCAATTCAATCAATCAAATCAATCCTTAATCGAATCAAATTCAATCCAATCCAATCAAATCCAATGAAATATCTTTGCTCCATTTCATCTCCTACATCTCCTTGTCTTTCATTCTTCTACCATTGTATTGTTGTCACTCGTTCCCAAGCTAGAAACATGAGGCGAACAACATTCAACATTGTCAATCGTGAAGAGAACCCATTTGCCACACAATAATTTAATGGAAGTGGGGTATGAGCTGAAGAAGTGGCCGAAGAAATAGAATTAGTGGACCAAGAAGAAAGACCCACCCAAGTGATAGACTTCCTTAGAGACTCCTGCAATTTGGAAATGGTTGAGAAGGCCATTTTGCATAACAGTGATGAGATATTTTTGAATCTCATTCATAATGGTGTCACAGTTCCTATCGAATTTGATGAAACACTCCTTACTAGAAATGTCACTAAAGTCAATGTTGTCACTACTACAGCCATGGCTTCTACTTCAAATGCTACATCATCATGTGACACTGGTAAAGGACCTGCTAGTGAACCTCCCACATCAATACCAATATCAGTACCTATATCAATAACCACATCAATACCCTAATTGACACTTGAACAAATCCAATAGATCATAAGTGCTTTGCTAAACAATACCATACATAATAGCTCTCAAATGACAATGACTCAAGGGGAAAGTTCTAATGTCAACAACATAGGGCAACTTTCCATGCCTTTGTCTTCATCTTTGTTTCAAACAATGGGGGCAAAAAAATCTACAAATAGTATATCATGAGCCTATTAATATGTACCTCCTCCTACCATTACTATGACCTCTATAGGCTTTTCAGCTACACAATTTAGAGGAGGTGGAGCTTATGTAGCTCCATTTATCACATAGAATACTCCAAATTTCACCATATAATTCAATGAGCTCAAAAGCATTGTACAAGGTTTACAAAGTGGGGGGAAGAAGGAGTTTTCTTTTGAAGAAATTTGTCCCTGCCCATTTGACAAATATATCACAATGCAACCATTCCCACAAAAATTTGAGATGCCAAAATTTGAGAAATACAAAGGTGAGACATTTCCTTTCCAACATCTCAAAGAGTTTTACATCGCATGTCAAGAGGTCGCCTATAACGATAATTATTTAAAAAGACTTTTCACTAGGAGTCTTGGAGGTGCAGCTTTGGAATGTGTCATGGCCCTTCCTTATGGGTCAATCTCTACCTTCTCTGACCTTGTAGAGAAATTTGTTGGACGATATTATTATAACATTGAGCATTAAGCAACACTCAGTGATTTGTGCAATACTAAACAAAAGAATGGAGAAACCTTTGCTAGTTTCTTGCAACGATGGAGACATATTGAAAATCGTATGCCATGGAAAATACTTGATAGTCCCTTGATTGACATCTTCACAAAGAATTTAATCTCTAAGATGTCCTTCCAAATGAAGATGGCTTCACCTAACACCTTTGAATCCCTTGTCAAGAAGGGAAAAGACATTGAAGATGACCTTTTGCAAAGAGGTAGCATCAAACATTATACTCCTAATAATGATAAACCAAAATTTTGGAGTAAGAACAAAGGAGTTGTCAATGATGGAGTGACTGATGCCAAACATGTTCAAAATGTTTAGGCATCCAACAATACCAATCAAAATAATCACAATAACAATTAGAACCAAAATCAGTATCACAACAACAACCAAAACCAGAATCACAATCTGCACAATCCGAACAATCAAAATCAAAACAACAATCAGAATTAGAACAATAATCAACAACTGTGCAATCAATCATTCTTGTTCCCTCACAAGAACTACAACAACAACAATGATAATTGACAGCGACGACAATTCACAGCTTTAGCAGAGCCTTTAGATGTGATCTTCAAACAACTCATGCATCAAGGAATGATAGTTTACCCAAATACTCAACCTTTTGATGAGAATAAACCTAAACCTATTTGGTATAGGGATAATGAGTATTGTGATTATCATCGCATCAAGGGACATGATACCAAGAAATTCATGAATCTTAGACACTTTGTACAAGACCTCATTAAGGATGGAAAAATTGAATTTGAAGGTCAAAATGCATCCTCATTTAATAAAAAACTCAAAATCTAAAATCAACCTTTCCCACCTCATAATCAAAATAATGCATCAAACACAATCCCATATGACTATTCTACCAATACTATTATAGGCCATGATCAAACATGTGGGAGTTTAAATGAAAATGATATCTTTGGCTTTGACTCTCTTTGTGGCTGTGTTGAAGAAGCTGACACACATGTTAATACCATAATACTCAAAGCTACTGATTGTAATGCTACTACACAAAGACCCAGAGTCACTATTTAAGCTACTGATAAACCTTCTACATCTACAAATCCACCAGCTACACCATCTACGGCCACTCGACCTACTTCACACTTTTACTTGTTATCCCAATTACGAAAGACGCATGCATAGATATCCATTCTAGAGCTCTTGACCACTTCACCAATTCATAGAGAAGTCCTTGATAAAGCTCTAAATGAATCCCATGTCCCTGAGAACATCAATGCTACACAATTCAAAGCCATGATAGGGAACCTAGCCACACAAGAATATCTAGTCTTCACTGATAAGGACTTTAGTGCTCCTGATCCTCATCATAATAAATCCCTCCATATAGAAGGAAAAATCCACTCCACAAGAGTAAAATGAGTCCTCATAGATGGTGGATCTGGCCTAAATTTGTGCACATTGAAAATGATTCGTAACATCGGTCTTTCTGAGGACCTCATTGATACAGACAAGAGAATTACAATAAAAGCTTATGATGATCAAGAATGAGAAAGCAAGGGATTGATCACATTGCCCATACAAGTGGGCCTAGTTCTGATTGAAATTGTTTGCCTTGTACTAGATCTAGATCTACCTTATAACATCTTGCTAGGACATCCCTGGATACATGCTATCAAAGGTGTACCCTCTACCTATCATCAATGTCTTAAGTTCCCACATCACAGTAGAGAAATCACAATTCCTGGAGATCCTAAGCCTTTTCAATATTGCAAAAGATTGGAAGGAAAACAATCTAATTACTGTCTGTTGAATGAGTTTGGCCGACATTTTAATCAAGAAAGTCTTGTTTCAGAAAAGGCATCTAAAACATAAACTGAGAAATCCAAAGGAAAGGAAAAAGTCACTGAGGACAAAGCTACTACAGAAAAACCCTCCTTGTCTAAAGCAAAGGCCACATTCACAAATCAAGGCATGGGAGAGTATAAATTTCAAATTACTTTATGTATTGGGCAACTCCCCTTGTCTCCAAAGTCTTATGGAAGATCATCACCATTACCTCTCTCCAAAGATAAAGCACTTATCCACTGCAAGTCAACTATTTTTGAACATTGGGGGTCCTTATCAGATGAACACAAGGAGTATAGTGTCCTTGATTGGCTCTATAATGATGAAGAAGAGTGACCTATAACTTTCCCCAAAGGAAAGTATCCTAAAGTTACTCCCATTGTTGAAAACATGGGATATCATGGTACTGGTCTTGGAGCTAATGAAATTGGAAAGAAGAAGATCATAACAGCTAATTTTTAACCTAAAAGACACAGATTACATTCCCTATAAACTAAGACTAACTTTGCTAACAATTATTGTTGAGCTACCTCAGGTTCAGACACTGAGGAAGAGTTCTTCGAAATTCCCTTCCAATATATTGAAGATCACCTAAATGAAAATCATCATGTCTTCACCATTACCCAAGCTAACCTTTCATCCCCTCTTCTACCCCTCACAAACCCTGAATTGATTGACTGGGATCAGCAAGAATCACACCAGCTTTGGATATATGTGATTCGGATGAGGTAGTTTTAGCCCTCTTTGCACTTAAGAATCTCTAAGAACACAAAAATCATATACACTATAGTAAACAAGCCTACTTTGGTAGCCAAGTCAACTCTCTGAGTCACAAAAATGGAAAAGAAAATAATAATCAAAACAATGAAAATACATCCTCTAGTGAAAACCTCTCGCAGGCACCTAAGGATGAAGAAAAAGACAAAACAAAGGATGCTTCCTCTAGTGAAAACCTTTCTAAGGCACTAGAGGAGGGAGAGGTTGACTTTCCATTTATATCATCAAAACTAGAAGTATCCTCTATGATCATTGAAGATACTATTCTAATCAACCTAGGCATAGAAGAAGATCCACATATCACTTACATTGCAGCTTCTCTCAGTGATCAAGAAAAGAAATACATTATAGCATTCTTACATAAGCACAAAATCAACTTTGCCTGGACCTACAAAGACATGCCCGAGCTCGATAAAAATCTTGTCATGCATCATCTTGTGGTAGATCCAAATGTAAAACCTGTTAAGTAGAAGCTTCGCAAGATGCATCCTCAAGTTGCATTAGTAGTCAAAGTAGAGATTCAGAAGATGCTGGACGCTGAAGTAATCAGACCAATTGATTATCTTGAATGGGTTTCTAATATCGTACTAGTAGGTAAGCCTACTGGGGGCATTTGCATCTGCACTAATTTCAGAGACCTAAACCTTGCATGTCCCAAGGATGATTTTCGACTCCCTAATATTGACATTATAGTGGATTTAATAGCAGGACATGAAATGTTGTCACTTATGGATGGATTCTTAGGTTATAATCAGATCAGGATAGCACTAGAAGAACAACACAAAATTTCCTTCACAACATGTTGGGGCACTTTTTGTTATCAAGTGATGCCTTTTGGTCTTAAAAATGTCAGAGCCACTTATCAACAAGCAATGACCACCATCTTTCATGACCTTTTGCATGTCATCGTGGAAGATTATGTGGATGATCTTTTAGACAAATCCAAAAAAAGGGAATCACATATTCCTATCCTTACTACCATCTTTGAGCGATTGGAGAAATATAAGCTTAGCCTAAATCCCAAAAAGTGTGTCTTTGGAGTACAATCTGGTAAGTTGTTGGGATACATTATGTCACAGCATGGAATAGAAGTTGATCCAAAGAAAGTGAAAGAAATCCTAGAGATGCCACCACCCAAAACATTGAAGCAATTATGAAGTTTACAAGGCAAACTACAATCAATCAAAAGATTCATGTCACAGCTGGCTGACAAGGTGCATCTGTTCTCTCATCTTCTGTGCAAGAATATCAAGTTTCAGTGGGATTGCTTGTGTCAAAATACATTTGAAAAACTAAAGGCTATCTTGCTAATCCACCCATGTTGGTTCCACCTGTTGTTGGTTGCCCTTTGATTTTGTACATATTTTCTATAGAGGTCACATTGGGAGCCCTCCTGACACAATTAGATGACACCGAAAAAGAGTGAGCAATTTATTATCTCAATAGAACTCTTATTGGCTATGAGTTGAATTATTCCCTAATTGAGAAAGCATGTTTGGCCATTGTTTTTTGTACACAGAAGCTACGACATTATATGCTTGATCATAAGATTCATGTTATTTCCAAAATTGATCCACTCGAGTATCTCCTACCACGTGTTGCTCTTACTGGTCGTACAGGAAAATGGATCATGATTCTTAGTGAGTTTGACATTGTTTATGTGTATCGAAAGGCCATCAAAGGACAAGTGATTATAGATAATCTAGTTGAAGCATCTATTGATAGTAAACACCCTCTAATTACAGATTTTCTAGATGAATTAGTCTTAAATCATGCCCCAAGTCCACCATGGAAGCTATATTTTGATGGATCCTTCACTCAGAAAGGATCAGTGGCAGGAATCTTGTTTGTTACACCAAAAGGGGATCTCATCCCTAAATATTTCAAATTACAGTTCCCTTGTACCAAGAATATTGCAGAATATGAAACCCTTGTACTTGGACTTCGATAGGCCATACAATGGCAGATTCTCACTCTATTGGTGCTTGGTGATTCACAATTGGTTATCAAACAAGTCATCGATGAATATCAAATGAAGTATGAGAAGTTGCTTCCCTATTGCCAGACAGATGAAGATCTCAAGATGCATTTTACTGAATTAACCTTCCAACAAATCCCTCCCACTAACAACAAAGTAGTAGATGCCATGGCAACAATTGGGTCCTTGATCACTATGCCAGAACACAGCACACAGTGTGAGTTTCTTTTTGAGAATCTTATGGTCCCTACCTATGACAAGCCAAATTCTAAAATTGTGTGTGAAATTGCTGATCCCAATTCCCCGTGGTACCAAGAAGTGTATTCCTACCTATGTGATGGACTTACCCTACTTACTTTAACCCCCATGCAACACAAAACTTTCATTCACCGCACTTCCTGCTACACAATCCTTGCTGATACCCTCTACCAAAAGCATTTCAATGGAACTCTTTTATGGTGTCTAAATTCTGATAAAGCACAAATGTCCCTAGAGGAGGTACATCAAAGAATCTATGGGGCCCACTCTAGTGGACTTACTTTGGCCAAAAAATTGTTACGCACTGGATATTATTGGCCTACTATGGAGCAAGATGCCTACAATTATGTGAAGAAGTGTGTACCTTGTTAGCAGCATGGCAATTTGATACATGCTCCCTCCCAATCACTCCAATCCACCATCACCCCTTGGCCCTTTTCATGCTGGGGTCTCGACCTTGTTGGCCAGATTTTTCCTAATTCATCCAATGGCCATAAATACATACTGGCTACTATGGAGTACTTTACCAAGTGGGTTGAAGCTATTCCTCTCACCTACACTACTAGAATATGGCATTCCTCAAGACATCATTACTGATAATGGAGGACCTTTCAAGAACAAGGATGTCACAGAGATATGTAGGAAGTTTAGCATTACCCACCATACCTCTTCCAAGTGCTTTCCACAAAGCAATGGTCAAGCTGAGGCTACAAATAAAACCATCCTCAGAATCCTCAAGAAAATAGTTTATGAAGCTGGCCATGATTAGCACCTTCACCTCAATCCCATCCTTTGGGATTACTGCACCTTCATTTAAACCCCCATGGGAACCACTCCCTTTTCCCTTGTTTATGGTACTAAGGCTATTCTACCCATTGAAATTGAGCTCCCTTCCCTCAGAATCTCTCTCAAGAATCTGTTATCCGAAGAAGAATATAGAGTTGCATGCTTGCAAGAGCTAGAACTCCTTGATGAGAGACACCTTAATGCCTTAGACCACCTCTGTGTGTATCAAATTCACCTTCACCTTCAGTTCAACAAAAGGATCAAACCTCATAAGTTTGAGGTTGGTGATCTTGTCCTACAGCATAATATGAAGAATCTCCAGAACCGTGAGAAGAAAGGGAAGTTTGAACCTAGTTGGTTGGATCCCTTCATTGTTATAGCAAAATATGGTTCAGGCACCTATCAGATCACGTCCCCAGAGGGAGATCCACTCCCTGATCTTGTAAATATTGTACATCTCAAGCACTTCTATGCTTGATTAGTTCATAGTCCATTGTACAGTAGGAATTTTTTGAAAATCCAAAAACATTCAAAAAAGTAAAAACAAAAAAAACAAAAAAAAATCAAAAATCATAAAAATACAAAATCTTGAAAAGAAAATCAAAAAAGAGAAAGAGAAAAAAATAAAATCTGTCCATCTGTGAAAACCACTTCGGTGGTGCAATGGATAAGTACCATGGTGAAAACCTATTTCAGGCACCATGTGTAGTCAGATCCACCATCGGTTTCCACCATTTTCCTATACATCTTGCATCACCTTTCATAATAAGTGTCGCTACCCATATTTTTGCAGGTAGTTCTTTGACCATCTTCCCGTTTTTGCAATAATGATTCCCGCATGACTGAGATTACCATATCAAAAAATGAGCTTTGTTCTAGACACGGTGATCACAAACATTTTACATCAAATTAGCAGATGGATTGACTTTCCTAATGATCATTCTATTCACAAGCAATTGCCAGTGAATTCCCATTTTCTATCAATCAATCTTTGGCCCATCAGGATGCATCCTTCCGATGTTGGTTGTTCTATCAATCCTCACATCAAAAATTTTCATGGCAAGAACTTTTGGACTTAATGACCACTTGATTAGGATGCTTTTTTGTTGATTTTATCTTTTGTTTTACTATGTCCTTATCATGACATCCTTGATCTTTTATATCTTGGTTTGTTATGGTGAGTATCTAGTGAGATACATGTCCTTGTGGTATGATCTACTTGTCATATTTTGTTAGTGCATTTATGTTTTGATATTTGGTTATGACTATGAATGCCTCACTGAGGGTAGGATTCATGCATCTCAAATCCCTCAAAAGATCTAGATGTACTGTGTCTCCTCATGAGTAATATTTCATAGCTCTCATCATACCTGATATCTCACATTCTCGTTCCTAACAACCTATTTTTCTGAGAGTCTAGTCCACACAAAGGAACCATGTCACTTGTGTTTTCTAGCACATGGTGCATAACTCCTTTTGCAATATCAAACTAGGGTGTACTCTCCAACATTAACATGGTATCAATCCCACTATTATCATATAGTTAGTATTTGCATAGTAGTTAGGTCATATTGCATTATAATTTTTCTCTTGGCAAAGGTTTCTATTTATTCCCCTATCCGATCACCTACGTGATTTTTATCAGACTTATTATGATACACACAAAAACAATATCCTCATTTAAACATTAGTCATTAGTTCATCGCATTGTTCATTCCATTAATCATTAGTCATTATTGCATTCATTAATCCATTGCATTGTTCATTTCTATTCATCATTAGTCATTATTCATTTATATTGTATTGCATTCATTCCGTTCATTAATCATTAGTCATTATTCATTTTAGTTCATTAATCATTAGTCATTATCTATTGCATTGTTCATTTCATTAGTCATTATATTGCATTTCATCTATTAATCATTAGTCATTATACCTTAGTCTCACATTGAATTCATTTCATTCATCATTAGCCATTATAAATTACATTATTCATTCATTTAGTTGCAGTGTTCATTATTAGCATGTTAAATTAAATCATTTGGATTGCTTATTTAGTTCATTATGTACATTGTTCACACATTTATAGTTGCATTATCATTCCATTAGCATTACACATTTATAACCATCATATAGTACCATTTGCATGTAATTATATTGCATTCCATTAGTTGCATCCATAAAATCTATAACATATTTTTAGGGTTCATTCATTTCATAAAGCATCATAAATACATTTATACATCATTACATTACATCCATACATGATAAAATATAAGCATTAACACATCACATATATATATATATATA
>MU225517.1:900720-929858 GCA_018584345.1 Thuja plicata | reverse complement strand
ATGTATATATTAAGGATTTAATAGTAGTGGTTCCTCTTTTTATATATAATAATCAATGCCAAAATATATTCCACAAGATTATAGTGGAAATTTGATCTTGAAGTATTATTTAATTTAGCTAGCCAATTTTAATTAGAAATCTGAAATCGGTTATGTTGATGTCTTTTAAATTAATGAACTTAGAATTTTATTCTTAATCATTTAACTATCTCTATTGAAGGGGTTATTTTTAAGATAAACCCAACTTTGTAACCGAACCCCAAAAGGAGTTTCACACGACCGAAAACCAATAGGAAATTTCATTGTTAGATAATTAAGTAAATTATTTAAATAAAACTTAGGGACTTATAATGTTATTTTTATGTGGTCAATATATGTGGCCAGTATACTGGCCATTATAAAAATAATATTATGAAAGTGCCTTACCCTAGGGTATTTTTAAAACATAGAATCCTTAAAGCTATCAACATACCAGATTTTTTGAACGCACTTGAAAACTAAGTATAGGGAGTCTCTCTCTCCACATCATCAAACTCTATTAAAATACTAATGGAGATGACTCACAAATTTCTATAACCTCACCTTGCTTAGTCTTGAATTTTAGCCTAAATTTAACTCTAGTTAAAACTGTATTTAATTGACACCTTGTGTAACTTCAACTTTAGAAGATGACCTTGGGTTAAGGGAGGTTGACACTTAGTCATGATTCCGTTTAGACCCTCATGAATTTAATCCCACTTTTTTTAAAAAAAAGTTGTTGCATTTTTTGGTGTGGATTTTTGGGCATGACACTTGGTATCAGAGCCATGTTTCAAAACTGGAACCTTAAACCTCTTATGTTTCATCAAACTTCAGACACTTGTATTAACAATTTTCAAAACAAGATCAACTTAGTAGAAATTTATGCAACAACTTTCAACATATACATTTCAGATTAAGATACTACCTTCAACTTATACCACCTTCCTATGTGTGTAGGATGCCTCTAATAACATGGAAAGCTCACGCCTGTGGATGAGGCCGTAGACGTGCCCCTTTGGCATGAGTTTAGTTGGAGCAGAATGTAGGGGGTAATGGTGAGGAGAAGAGGCCTCCTCCCGAACAACCCCCCAACCCCAACAAGGAAATATTGAATGCCCTTCATAATTTGGTCAGGATTATTTTGGATAGAATACCTCAAGATAATTACCTAGAGTTGTGGAGGACTAGGCTAACCATAAGGGTGAGTCAGTACACATACCACTGTAGAGGTAGTTGTTCCAACATTTGAGAGGGTACCCCGTGACACAGGGGACCACATCAGGGAACTTATACACCTTAACCCATGACCTTTTTTAGGAGCCACAGGTGGGAGTGAGGCTGAGGCCTTCCTTTTGTGCCTCGAGAGATGTTTTAGATTGAGCCCTTATGGGAGCAATATGAGGGCACACTTTTCTATCCACTTGTTGAGAGGATCAACAGCTATTTGGTGGAGGATAGAAGAATTAAAGGGTAATTTTTCTATGGATACACTCACTTGGGGCACCTTTTTAGAGATATTCAAGGATCGTTACCTATCTGAGCACTATAGGCAACGACAGAATGATGAGTTTCATGACCTTTAGCAGAGAGGGCTCACTATCACACAGTATGAGTGTAATTTCTTAGAACTTCTACCTTATGTTGACTATATGAGAGATGAGAAAATCAAGGTCAACCACATTGTTAGAGGGTTGAATACATCTATATCAGGTTCAGTGCGCATGGCAGCACCAGGGAACCTTCGAGAGGCCATGGAAAAGGCCTTGATTACTAAGGAGATTCAGGGTAGGGGACAAGATACACAAGATCGGTCACAGAATTGAAACACCACACCACATAATTTAGGGTATCAAAAAACACATTGGAAAGGGAATAACAACAACCAAAACAATAATAGGCATTCCTCAGGATCTTACAAGTCCCCTCTATCTCAGCAGTCATCATATTAGGGATAGAAATAGAAGGACCCTCAGGGGAAACAAGGCTCCAAGCCTAAATAGTGAAAATCACAGGCTCCTAGTAGGGACCAAAGGTGACAGGCATCATCGGCACCCCCATCTAGGACTCAGCAGTCCTCCAGGGGTGGTTATAGTGGTTCTAGGAGGACAAGGGGCTCATAGTATTCTAGACCCCAGGGTACCTAGTTTCAAACTCAAGGACCATGTTATTCTTGTGGCGCCATGGGGAACTTGGCTAGAGATTTCCCTAAAGGGGGTGGTCAGTGCACCGCAGCATCAGAGCCCACTGTTAGTGATATGGGTAGATCCCATAGAGTTTTTGCAGTGGTTGACAACCGCCAGTCAGAACATCAAGCTACTATGATTGAGACTACAGGTATGATTGTAGGTAACAGAGTTACTATTCTATTTGATTCAGGTGCTATATATTCTTTTGTTTCTCCATTGGTCGTGGAGCATTGCAAGCTAGTGGTAGCTAGACAAGAAGTTAGTTGGGAGGTAGAGTTAGCCTCGGGTTCTAGAGTACCCGTCACTTCCTTAGTTAAGGATTGCCAGATGTAGATTGGTTCCATGACCACCATTTTAGATCTACGTATCACTCCTCTTGGATCCTATGGGATAGTAGTTGGCATGGATTGGCTTTTTGTACACAAGGCCAAGCTAGACTATCGGCAAAAGAAGGTAGAATGTTTAGATGACAATGGTAATGCTATAGTAATCTTAGGTGTTCAGAGGGCAGTATCCATTCGTATGATTTTTGCTATGCAGCTAAAGAGGTGCATGCAAAAAGGGTGCCAGTTATTTTCCATCACAATAATTGATAGGGATGAGGAAGTAGAAAAGGAAACTTCTCTTTATGATCATCCCATGTTACAAGAATCCATAGATGTGTTTCTTTTAGAATTACCTGGTATGCCTCCCCATAGAGCAGTTGATTTCCATATAGACCTCATGCCAAGAGCTGCACCAATATCTAAGGTACCTTACAAGATGTCTCCTAATGAGTTTAATGAGCTCAAGATTCATCTTGAGGAGCTCCTTGAGAAGGGGCACATATGACCTAGTGTGTCTCCTTGGGGTGCACCAGTTATCTTTGTCAAAAAGAAGGATGGATCACTTAGAATGTGTATGGATTACAGGGAGTTAAACAAGTTAACCATTAGGAATCGATATCCACTGCCTAGGATTGATGACTTTTTCGATCAATTGTAGGGTGCCCATGTTTTCTCTAAGATAGATCTTAAATCAGGGTACCATCAGTTGAGAATTATGGAAAGTGATATCCACAAGACAACTTTCCTGACTAGATACAGACATTATGAGTTCACTGTTGTGCCGTTTGGTCTTACAAATGCCCTTGGAGTATTCATGAGCCTCATGAATGGGGTATTCTGCACTTTCCTTGATAGATTTGTGGTGGTTTGCCTTGATGACATACTAATATATTCTCATAATGAGAAGGAACACAAGGAGCATTTGAGACAGATATTGCAGTGCTTGAGGGATAACCAGTTGTATGGCAGTTTATCAAAATGTGGCTTCTTCAAAACAAAGGTTTGATATTTAGGCCATGTTATTTTTGGTTATGTGATCTCAGTGGACCCATCTAAGATTGATGTCATTATGAATTGGCCAGCACCTATTACTGTGACCAAGGTCAGGAGTTTCATGGGTCTCGCATGATATTACAGGTGGTTTGTTTAGGGTTTCTCTAGAGTGGCTCATCTTATCACCTCCCTTTAATAAAAGGGAAAGAAGTTTGATTGGACAGAGAAGTGTGAGAGGGCCTTTCAGGAACTCAAGAAAGCACTTACTAGTGCACCTATTTTAGCAGTGCCAGAGCCTATAGTGGACTTTGTAGTCTACACCAATGCTTCCTTGGATGGTTTGGGGGCAGTACTTAAGCAAGATGGGTGAGCTATAGCATATGAGTCTAGGAAACTTGAGAATCATGAACTTAATTACCCTACCCATGACCTTGAGCTTGCAGTAGTAGTGCATGCATTAGTGTGATAGTGACACTTTCTCTTGGGTCATCAATTTGAGCTTCATTTAGACCATCAGAGTTTACAGTATATATTTACTCAGCCAAACCTTAATGCTAGACAGAGGAGGTGGATAGAGTTCTTATGCGAGTATGACTTTGATGTCCATTATATCAAAGGAAAAGAGAATGTGGTTGCTGATTTCTTGAGTAGGAGGTTGTTATGCCCTGCATCCCCATCCCTACATTTTGTGTGCAAAATGTTGGGTCCCCCTTTTTGCTTTCTACTTTTGGCTCTTGCCTTGTCTTTTCCTTTGTTTTCTTTATTTTCCTTCTCTGGGTTTTTCTTCCCTATGGTGTCATTTTATTTTGTTGGTCTCTTATGCCTTCGGGACCCCGGTCCTAGAGTTGGTCATCCTTTTTCAGGAGCCAAATTTCAGACTCTGAGATTCTTCACTGCGATGTCTTCTTTCCTTAAGATGGTATTATCGCATGGAATCCCCGGGCCTAGAGTTCAGAGGTTTTTCTGTCCAAAGTTTGCGGAAGAAAAGGTGACTTGCTTTTTATCGAGGGTATAAATAGAAGTTACCTATCATTTTCACATTTACTGTGATTAAACACTTAAGCAATCAGAATGATTTGCAGCAATTTAGCGATAATCCAGTGCTAATCATTTCGAGCATTTATGAGCGATTGTGAGTGGTTTGTGGTGGTGGGTTGTGATCATTTGGTAGTTGAAGCTATTATAGAGCTTTTGCGGAGGCTTCCTTTCCTCTCCTTTCTACATTTTTAGTTTGGTGCCTCCTCTCCCTTTGGCTTTCTTTCTTTATGGTTTTGTGGGTCTTGGGTTGCCTTGCTTTTGTTTGTTTGTCTTGCATTTCTTTCTAGTTTGCAGCCCGTTGGTGGGTCAGCTCTACTAGAGGGTTGTCCGCACTCTGTGTAGATGTAATCTAGTCTATAGATGGTGTAGAAAGTTATAAATATTATGTACATTGTCTGGTTTCTTGTAAATATTTGCTTTGTATTGTGTATATATGTAAATTTGGTGTATATTTGTTGTATATCCTTTTGTTTTATGTGTATATACCCTTTGTCTTTGATGTATATTCCTTGTGTATCCTGCCAGGTAGCCTAGCAAGCTTGTTGTCCTGTGTCTGTCACTAGTTTTTAGTCTGTGAGCTCGCTCTCTGCAAAATATCATCTATTTGAAACTTGTCTCTCAACTGGTTTCAAATAGGTGGTTTTCTCTCTCCTCCGTAAACCAGCCTGACCTTCATTTATGTCTCATGCATGCATTTAACTCTATCTAAGTTGCCTTCACTTTTCATGCATTCAGACAGTTGGCTTTGCCGTCATCACCATAACTCCAATTTATTACTCACCCATGTGGCACCCACGTGGGTTTGATGGCTCACTTTTTGTACACCCCTACCAATGGTTACTTCCTGGGGATCCAGGTCTCTTTCCATCACTCATCCCATGTCCTCTTTTTGCTAAGTATGAAGCCACCCCCAGACCCAGATTATTAGTTAAATTTCCAACTTTGATATATATGTAAGCTCTCCAGAGTTTTTGAATAAAGCTAACTTTTTTAGGGGAAGAAAACACCACAATGGTAAGATCTCCAGACCCTGAAGTATTTATTTGTTAATGGGTTCTGATGGTCGCCTTGCCTTGCAGGTTTCTGAAGTAGAAAAATTTGCAAATATATCTGAAGCTTCCACATCCTCACCACCTGGAACTCCAGAACTACCTTCCATGGCAAGTACCAGGGTGGTAGTTAGATCTAAGTTGGAAAAGTCCCTAGAGAAATTGCCTATGAGCCTAAAGTATGTAAAATACAGAGTCATTGTGGGCTCAAAGATTGAGTCCAAAGTCCAGTTCATCACCAACACCAGCGTCGAAACATGGCTAGAAATGTAGGCCTTGGTAAAAGTTATGTACATTCAGTGACAGGCTAGAGATCCTTTGGCCATTGAAATTGGAAACTCTAGGATTCTTAAGGTGGCTTATTTCTCATGCTCTATGTAGTCACCAAATCTTATCCTCATACTTTTAGCACACTACAACACATCTATCTAGGTTGTTATGCTCATAGCTCTGAAGCCAATAGAGTACCCTACTCCCATGGTGTCCCTCAATCCTAATACCTTCCAGAGGGGCTTGGGGATCCCCCAGTTTGAAAAAATAGCCATGGTCACCCGGTCAGATGCCTTGGCCTAATTCACTCAATTGGAGAAAGTGGCCCGTATATACATGAACAATCATTGGCGAAAGACCCTAAAAAGGGATCCTAAAAGGATGAAGCTGGATATCCCTAGGGCTGAATTTAAAGAAAGCATCCAAATGGGGATGATAGCCTTATGATAGGTCTTCAAAAAATAACATTCTCAGTATTTTTCTAGGTGGATGTACTATTTTTTGCTAGGTATCAGCACGGGTGAGGAGTATTTTGACTAGGCTACCTTAATCTCCAACCACATGGACTCCCAGTTCCTCCAACTGGCCAAGAAGAAGAAGTTTTATATGAATTCTTATGTCCTCTGGGCCCTGGCACAACAATGGCCCCATACCAACAGGTTACTTATAGAGGGCATACTCAGGATCAGCCTAGAATAGAAGGCCCCTTAGGACCACTTCCCATAAATACAATGGGAGGCCAGCTTCCCCAGTTTTTTCCAGGTAAAAAATGTCTTCATTTACTACCACCTGCTCACACCCACCCAGGATGTAGGATCCTACCTATCCATAGAGATGATGAATTTGATCTAGAGTTATGGACATTACCATATACAATTTCAGTAGCATACTTATATAAGGGTGACCAACTTCTCTGAGAAGCCCTACTTGTTGCCCAAATATTGCGGGGACAAGATAATCCTCCTAAAATATTCCAGGCAAATGAAGGAGCTACACACCTTCTTCGCCCTGAAGAAGGTAAAAATTATTCCAATCCTGATTACCTATGGGAATTATTCATGTAGTTTGGCCACCACCAAAGAGGTGGATAATGAGCTTAAGAGCTATAGCCTGGCAGAATTTTACTTAGCGCAGAAATATTTTGATCCGCATGGAAAGATCACAGAAGCCCTTCCCTAAGCATTAGAGCCCCACCAATATCATATAGAAGACTTCTGGGAGGATTTCTAGGATGACATGGAGGTTCAGGGGTGGCATTATGTCAGGATGACCACAGGGATGATGGAAAGATTGAAGCTCTGAAGGTTCCCAGAGGACAACTCAGATACTGGCTCCATAGTTGATCCCCAGTACAAGGCAAAGGGGATCGATAAATTGGCCCTTCCACCGGTGAAATGGGATTCCCAGGAAGGGCCCACAATTAAGGAGTTCACTCACAACATATTTGAATGTAGTGACCTCTATTTTAAAAAGGTGTGCCCTGGGAACATTTGCTGAGCGACCCAGCTGATACCAAAGTTAACTCCGGGGGCTAGCACTTCCTCACAAAGAGTAGATAAAGGAAAAGGGGTAGACACAACTCCCACTGTGCAAGAAGTCCCTATTAAAGAAAAAATAAGGTGATCGGTAGTAGCCTCCTAGAAAATAAAGGAGAAGCTAATCACACGAGTCGCTACCCTAGTGCTTATGGCTAGACCAATTCGACCTCCATCCTCCCCTTCACTAGTAGCCTTGATGGTTAAGGAAATAGGGGTGGATATGGTGGAGCAAGCAACAATAAAAGATGTGGGGCCGCCCTTGATTATGAAGACAAGGAGGAGGCTTGACCCAAAGCCTAAGAAGGAGCCAGATTTGGGGATGCCCTAGACTCTACAAGTTGAGATCCTGTCCTCTAATTCCTTAGAGCTAGAAAAGGAACTAGAACCTGTTGATGTCCTATACAACACTCCTCCACAAGATGAGTTCGATGATGTGTTTGCAACTGACAATTTCAGTAACTTACATGGGGGATATCAAGCAGTCAGAAGCTGAAGTCTTGACACAAGAGGAAGCTAAGGAACAAAAACATGCATAGGGGTAAGAAGAGAAAATGGAAGAAGAGACGGAAATAGAGCAGGAGGTTGCCTCTGAAGTTGCACAGATAGAAGACCCGGGGGGTGGATCAGCAAAAGTAGAGTGAACAAATGACATCCACTGAGCGAACTGGACCTACGGGAGCAACTGTAACCTCAGCTACCACATTCCAAGTGCCATTCCCTAGAGCTACCTTTGGGAAGGTAATAACCATGGCCCAAACACTAAATCTTGGCCTGGTACCTCCCCCATTACCAAAGGATATACCAACAGAAGAAGAAATCCTGGTGACAGAGGCCAAGGAACAAGAAGAAAAATAAGAGGAGGAAACCCCTAGGACAGCCAATGATGGTCCTGACAAAGCTGAAGATACAAAAAACAAGGCAGAGGAAATAAACATTGCCATGTAAAATGTTCCTAATGAATCCCAAGATAAAGAGAAAGGGGCAGGTGAGACTCACACCACTGAGGGGGAACAACAACAGGACACTAGGGAAGAACTGAAAGAATAGACATTGGAAAATAAGCTACCCCTACCGCCTCAGTGGTTGATTGAAAGTAAGAAAAGAAAGGCTCTGTCCACCCCCAGAGCTCACCTCTCCTTAGTTGAAATGATGGCTCAGGTCCAGGGCCTGCCAAAGGCCAAGAAAGCCTAGATGGTTCATAATCTTCAAACCGGGCTGGGAGGAGAAACAGTTTCCATTGTTACAACACCTCCCCCAGACGTTGATGGGGCAATTGTCAACGCTGAAGATTACGATATCATAGAGATATCATTGGAAAAAGGGGGAAATAGGGTGAAGTGAACCTGTTAAAGGAGGCAACCATAGTCATAGAGGCCCGATATGAAAAGGAGGCCGAAAGGCTCAAAATATAAAAAGAAAAGATAGTGAACCTTATGGGATTACTTACTGAGCTGGCCAAGCCTATTAGTGCCATTCCTCTGGAGGCCTCAACATCTAATGCACCATTACCATAGAGAAAAATTGACTCCCTATGAGAAATGAAGAAGAAGGCCCAAGTGGTCGATGAGTGGGTCGCTCTACAAGTAGGAAACACCTAGCATTTCCTATTATCCACCCTCCCAAATTTATATGTGGCTCGACACATTTTGCATCAGGTGGAAACTATCCTTAACATATGGGAGGGTGATATGGAAAAATATGAGGCATGGAAGGTAGAACTAGAAGAGCTCCTCAGCCTTGGGGAGGAGATGGTCTCTGAGTCTGGGATTCTGGGAGAAGAATCATTTGATTTTGTGAGGATCCAGCACTCTAGACTTGACCTCACATTGGAGGTACTCAAGAAACTAGTAGGGGTTCTGCATAACAAGATCAATGCGGTTCAATATTCTTCAAATATGTACAAGGCATTTGTCACAAAGGTCTCTAGAGCTGACCCATTCAGCACTGAAACATGCACTCTAGAGGAGTACATTTTGGGTAAGTTTGATGAATTAGGTGGAGTCCAAGTATCAATCCCCAGAGGGACTAGACAAGACTCAAATGATGAGATTAACTCACATGATCCTTAGTGGCCATGATGTGGCAAAGATGGCCGATAAGTTCAAGATTAATGTTCTGGAGCTAGGCGAATAGATTGAGGCAGCTAAGTATCGGCGGTCCAGCCTCAGAGAGATTGATGAGGATGGAATCTCCCACCTCCTCCAAACCTTCAATGACAACAAGAAACAATAAAGTTTCTCTGTAGGCTGGAGGAAACCCAAACATCTTGTATTCTTTATTCTTTTAGAACATAAGTTCCTAGATCCTAGAGTCCTAGATCCTAAACTTTTATATTCTTTCAAGTGATTAGTGTCCCGGTCCCCAAGGCTGACCGGTCTATTTCAAGCAATTAATAAAGGTTGTTGAAAATTTTCAGAGGGTAGTTGGCTACATTGATGAACGTTGGATCAACAATTGGTTCTAATAGATTGTCTTCTTGAGGCCTCGCTTTGGGTACACACCTTGCACATTGGAGACAAGGTGCCACATTTCCTATTTATGAGGCATGTAGCCTCAATCCCCAGGGATCAAATTTCTTCCTTTTCTTTCTTGGCTCTCTTCTCAAGGCTGATTCTTCCATTCCACCTTCTTGTCTCATTCTTCTGACATGTCAGGCCTATTTTGTCTCAAGGTCTTTTGTAGGGTGGCACAGGTAGTACCAGCCCCCAGATAATATATTATATTGTACAATGTAAAGTAAAATAGGGTTAGGGTTAGGGTTAGGGTTAGAGGAAAATGTGTATAAATAGTAAGTCCAACCCTTTTCTAAGGGTCGGCAAAATTGATGATTTTGCAATCCACAATAGTTGAAGAGTATTTTGATTTTAGTTTGCAGAGCTCAATGCTCCTTATTATTTAAGCGTTCAGTAGTTAGATGCTCCCTTGGAGCCACCATTGTACAATGTACTAGTGCTTGCTAGAAAAAATCTTAATGAAGAAGGGACAGTTCTTGCAATGATGTTGTTATCATTCAATCTTCCGAGTTAATGGTATGTTATATTTATGTTCTTCATGTCTTCTGCTTTGATATTTTAAGTAGCTTAACGACCTCTTTTCCCTTGCTACTAATGAAATATGAACTGATGGTTGTGTATTTCTTTGGTATTTAGCGTGGTATATTAGAGCATTATTGATGTTTTGAATGTTTAAACATAAATATATGTAGATGAAATACTGTTAACCCTACAAGATCTTTTTTGATTTATTTGCTAAGTGTAGAATGTTTGGAGAAACCCCACCTTCCTGAATCTTTTGAGAGAACGAGTTGAAGAAACCATCTATCCCCCTCGAAAATAGTCACATCCCCCAATCAAGCCCTGCACCATCATGACCCGACACCCAGGTGCTTGGAGGTATGGGGAATCTCACTTTCTCGGATAACCTTTGCAGGCGAAGTTGGTCGGTACTCCGGTACCTGGTGACAACTTATGACTGTTGGCAGAACCGGTCACCAAAGTGTCATCAATAGAAACTGGCACTAGGAGGGCATGAACTCATCCCCCTCTTGATATTTTTATTTTACAACTCCCAAGGGTTCCCCAAGCTATAGTTTTAGGAGTCAAGCCTTCAGTAGAATTGGGTCTTTCTCCCCAACAAACTTTGAGAGAATCCTTAGGTCAGCCCCAAACCCTAGAAGGTTTGTTGAACTCAAGCCTCATACTCAAAAGAAGTAGACCCCAAAATCCACATCAGCCACTATTAGCTAGGGATCTAGTATACCTAAGAATACCCAAAATTCTTAGATAATCCTTGGAACCACCACTCAAACTACTCAAAATCTAGTTCCCCCAATGGCTACATATTTTGGCAACACCAGGTCCCTAATGGGAACATTTCTAGGTGCAATCAATGACTTACCCTCAGTCCTGGATAAAATTTGCCTATGATATGAGCACCTAGATTCACAAACAATAGAGGAGCACTTACAAGCAAACAAGGATGCCATGAACCAACATCAAATCTAGCATGAAGATTTTGTGACCCAGATGTTTCCCCTATCCTTAGGGAAGGGTGAGTTAAACTGGTACCTTAACCTTCCCGTCAACTCCATTAACAGTTGGCAGGACATGGAGGATGCCTTCTTGGGTGCCTTTTGCATACCAGCCTAGTCCCATAGCCAGTTCATGTTTATTAGAAAGGAACACAATGAACCTCTTACAGTATTCAACCATCAGTTCCAGCGTTCCTTGAAGCGGTGCATGGGCCCTTTTATTCCATCACCAAAAGTAACCATACAGACTTATTTTAATGTGATGGACCCCTTTAGTGCCACTCTCCTTTGGAGAATAGCCACCATGGGTGACCAAGATACTTTGGAAAAGGTTTACAATCTAGCCTTAGAATTATCTTGTTGTCTCAACAAATTCCCAGGTGGGATTGGGCAGAGCACGCCCTTCAACATGATCCCTAGTGGAACAGCGTATGTCGGGGGGTATAACCCTAATCTGGCAATGGGTTCCCCCATGATGGCAATGAATCCCCCACCACTGCCGATAGACCAGCAGGCCCGATACATTTATCCCTCATAGACTCAGGCAATACCAGGTCTAGAAGCCTTCCCTTGGAATCAGCCGTAGTAGGCACAACAACCTTAGACACAACCGCCTGGAGTACCCTTCTTTTAGTCATCTGTGGCTAGAGGATTGTCATCCTTGACTCTGGCGAATACTACCACCTTCCTGGGAAACCAACAACAATAACCATCACATTGTGACATAAATACTCAGTTGACCACCGAGGTTGAATCCCTCTATTGAATGTTGTCTACCCTGACTATGGACATGGGTCAACTAAAGGCGGGGTCTTATGCACCCCAGAATTCTAATTCTCAAAAAGGGAATATCTTCTCTAGCCAATGAAACAACAATTCTGGGGGAAGAAAATTCAACAATGGGCCTCAGCCCAATCAATAGCAATGGAACCATAATGCGAACACTAGAGGTCCACCTCTGAACCAAAATGCCAACCAAAGTGGTGCTAGACCATCACATTTCATGCCAGTTGTAGACTTCTAGCCCATGACTAATTGGTGTAGATTGCACGACACAGGATCCCATAATGAGGTAAATTGTACGATGCTAGAAAAGATCATTATGATCTTCCAGCTGGATAGATAGTAATCACATGATACTACTCCCCCAAAGTCTCCTGTGCAAGAGTCAACCCATAGTGCCTTCACCTGTGAGACCATCTTCTTCAGAAATTTTGGGAAAGATGAAGAAGAGTCCAAATTACATAGATTCTTTGATGAATCTATCCTACCCTTTGAGGCCAATGCCTTCACCAACCCACAGACTCCATACAACACCCAAAGTCAGGCTGGTAAAGGACTAGCTTACATGCCTACACCCCCTACCAAGGACACTCCTCCTTGGGATAACATGACTGATAGGCCCGCCCCTCTAAAAGGTTCTATCTCTAACCAAGTGAAAGACCTAGCCAAGAGAAGTTATTAATTCCCAAGAGGAAGATTCAACATTACAAAGGAATTAGAACAAACCACCACCTCCATGACCTTGATGGAGGTTTTGCTAAATTGTCCCGAGTAGAAGTCTCTTCTGAAACTCTTGGAAAACCTAGAATTTGTTAGTCGCCCACCCAAGACTGTGTCTTTTGAGGATGCCAATGCGGCTATCTTCCAGGGAAACAATGAGGATCCTCCCTTCCTACTAGGCCTGAATATCCAAGGCAAAAACATACATAATTGCTTAGTAGACTCCAGAGCTTCAGACAACATCATGTCGTTATCCATATGCTAGAAGCTTGGATTTCATCCCACCCCATCTAATGGCATACTGATCCAGCTGGATAAGACTGTTGTGAAAATGGTGGGAGAATTGAAGAATGTCTAGATATAGCTTATCTAGGACCCCAGGATAGCCAGCATAATTGATATCCAAGTGGTGGACATCCCAGAGACTTATGGGATGTTATTAAGTCAGAATTGGTCTAAGTCCTTGAACAGATATTTCTCGACCAACTTCTCTGACTTGTAGCTCTCCTAGGAAGGAGAATCAAACAAGATCTAGTTTGAAAGTGAACCCCAAATGAAGCAAGCCCTTACTGAGGTTGGGAGGGTTAGTGAGGTCTTCTTCTCTGAGACTTCCCTAGGGTGTACCAACCCTTTGAAATCTTGACATTCGATTTCACCCTCAAGGAGGATCCCATAGTTCTATAGAGAACCCAGGACCTAGAAGAAAAGTTGAGAGTCGAAGTTGACTCTCAAGGTGCCATAGAAACCCCCGCTACACTCTTGTCTGACACTTGGTACCGAGTGTACTATCAAAAACATTCAGAGCTAGAGTGTGAACCTTGCCTTTCCATTGCTACCCGACACATCAATGTCTTCCAGAGCAAAGCACATGTGATTGATCCCTGGGAATCTAGTATTCTAACTAGAAACACCTCTTCAGTGCCATTTCCCCAGGAACCTCAGATTCAAAACCCTCCAGAGGTAATCCCCACCCACACACCAAAAATTTAGGAGGAAGCCCCTCCCAAGTCTCCCAAGAATAATCCAAAGGATACCCCCTCTCCCCAGCTCCAGAACACAAGTAATGATTTGTGGACCCTCAAGTTTGATGGGTCTTGATCCAAATAAGGCTATGGGGCTAGGGTAGAATTAATCAACCCACAAGGGAAATCCTTCCTCGCATCCTACAGACTATAGTTTAATTGCACCAATAATATTATGGAGTACGAGGATTTGGTCCTTGGACTCTTATTTGTGTTAAGGAAAGAGATCACCCACCTCCGGGTGCTGGGTGATTCAGATTTGGTTGTCAAATAGGTCGGGAGTCAATATACATGTCACGACAAGAGGCTAGCTACATACCGCAATCAGACTTGGAGCCTTATTGAAGATTTTGATGCCTTTGGCATTAATCTCATTCCCTGATGATGAAATTGTGTCTGGGATGCCCTTGCTATTTCTGCCAGTACACTTGAGCCCATGGCCAGCTTGCGACTCTAGAGATTTTCAGTTGAGATGGTCCCCACCCCATCCATTCTAGATAATGTCACCCACTTTCAGGTTTTTTAGGATGACCAACATATCCTAGCCTTCGTGGCCAATGTTGGTGTCTTTGAGAATCAGATAGTGGAAGAACAAGATCATGATGATACCGGATAGTTTGATGAAGATGATGGGATAATGGATCTACCTACTAACACCATCTCCAAGGGGATGGTCACGCTTGAATGAATCCTTGACTCAGACCCTAAGGTCTGTGAAAAGATGTCATCTTCCTCTGAGGGAGAAAAGTTTGAAAAGGTAAACATTGGCCAGCCCGGTGAAGAGAAGATGATACACATTGGCACCTCCTATTCCGCTAAGGAGAAGGAGAATATTCTCATGGTTCTCTAAGAATACATAGACATGATTATATGGGGATATGAGGATCTGAAAACATACAACACATCCATTATGACTCATACTATTCCCTTGAAGCCTGATGCTAAGCCTTTTCAACAAATGCAATGACTAGTCAACCCACTGATCAAGCCTCTAATTTGTCAAGAGGTGGAAAAATCACTGTCAACCCAGATAATCTTTCCAATCTGACACACTACATGGGTTGCCAATCTGGTCCCCGTGAGAAAGAAGAACAGTGAAATTCGCCTTTGTGTGGATTTCTAAAACTTGAATAAGGCCTCCAAGAAAGACAATTACCCTCTCCCCTCATTGGATGAGGTGTTGCAGATAGTAAATAGATCCCAAATGATGTCATTCTTGGATGGGTATTTTGGGTATAACCAAGTCATGGTTAAGTACAAAGATAGAGAGAAAACAACATTCACCAGCAAGTAGAGAATGTTTGCATATAGGAGGATGCCCTTTGGTTTGATTAATGTAGGGGCCACATTTCAAAAGGCCATGGACATTGCATTTGAGGGCCTTGTGAATCAGTACATAATCATCTACATGGATGATTTGACCATCTTTTCCTGGGACAGGTGCGACCATTCCGCCCATCTTGCTCAAATATACAAAAGATGTCACTGGTATGGAATATCCCTCAACCCCAAGAAGTGCATATTTGGGTTCACTGAAGGAAATTTTCTCGGGCACATCATCTCTAAAAAGGGCATATCCACTGACCCTGAGAGAGTTGAAGCACTCCTAAATTTATAGATGCCTGACAGCAAGAAAGAGATGCGGTCTTTCTTCGAAAAGATTAACTTTGTCCGGCAGTTCATCACTGGATTCGCCAAGATAGTCAAACCACTCAATGAAATGATGAAAAATGATACTAAGATTTAGTGGAGTCTTGAATCAAAGTGGGTGTTCATCTAGATCAAATAGATAATAACAGAAGAACCTATTCTAGCTAGTCCAGACTACTCCCTTCCATTTTATATTTACTCCTTTGCTTCGCCACCTTCTACCGTAGCGGCGTTGACTCAAAAGGTTGAAGGGGAAGAACAACCAATAGCTTTCATGAGCTCCCCCTTAAAGAGTGTTGAAGTATGATATTCATTGCTAGAAAAGAAGGCCTTTGGTCTTTTTCACACCATGAAGAAATTATGGCATTACATTCTCCAGAGCAAGGTGCATGCTATCATCCCAGACCAAGCCGTGAAGTCTCTGCTGATGCAGAGCGAGTTGGGAAAAAGATGAGGGAAATGGATGGCCATCCTCCAGGAATATGATTTATAAATGCACCCCATGAAGATAGTTTGAGGCCAGGGACTGAGTCGAGTGATGGTAGAAGAGACTCCCCACATAGAATGCCAAACTTACATGGTGGAGTCCATCACTCAAGACCCATGGTATACTAATTTGGTATATTTGCTATTGAACAACAAATGCCCAGAGGGGTTACCTCCCAATAAATGTCGCACCCTGCAAATGAAAAGTGCTCACTTTATGATAAAAAAACTCCATGCTTTACCACAGGAACTATGAGGGAGTGTACCTCTGGTGCATCGATAGAGACCAAGCTGCAAAGATGATTGATGAATTTTACAGGCAGTTTGAAATTGGGCATGGCTCAGCCGACACCACCACCCATCAAATCTTTCAGGCCAGATACTATTGGCCTTGTATATTTAAAGATGTTTACACTCACATTTGGAGGTGCCACACTTGCCAAACTATGGTGCATCGTGAGCATAACCTAGCTATGCCTTTGCAACCAATCTTTGAGGCTAGGCCCTTTGCCCAATGGGCATTTGACTTCATCGGGGAAATCAACCCCAACTCATCCACCAACCACCAATACATCCTTAATGCTACTGATTATTGCACCCAGTGGTCTGAAGCTGTAACTTGCAAAAACAATATGGCAAATGTAGTTATCAAATTCCTAGAAGAAAACATCATCACGAGGTTTGGAATGCCCTTTTCTTTGGTATTTGACAATGGTCCAGCATTTTATTTGGCACAACTACTTGAGTGGACCTACAATCAAAAGATCACTCTGAAGCTTTCTAGCAACTATTACCCCTAGGGGAATGGTGTTGTTGAATCTATGAATAAAAATTTACTTGAAGTGATCAAACACCAATTAGAACAAAATCCCTGGGATTGGCACCAAAAGTTAAAATTCACTGTCTGGGTGGATTGCATTTGAATCAAAGCTGCACTGGGAATGTCCCCATTCCACCTAGTTTATGGCCAGAACCCAGTATTCTCAATCAACTTACAGATCCCAATTTTGTGATTTATGCAGGAATTTAAAAACTGGGATAACATCATGGAGGTTCAACTCTTAAATCTAGTATAGATGGAAGAACAACAAGATGCATCCCTTGAACATTTTGTGCATCATCAAGTGGTGGTAAAATGATGGTTTGACCGTAGAGCCCAATACAAGGCTTTTCAGATTTCAGACATGGTCCTGTTGTTGGACAAGGCTTGAGAAAAGAAAGGTAAGCACACCAAGTTCTAACGGCTCTGGCTCGGGCCATATTTAATCTTAGAAATCTATAGGGAAAACACTTACCACATTAACACCATGATTGGGGAACCTATCCCATTGCCCATCAATGGACAGTTTCTCAAACATTATTTCGAGTAAGGTAAGTTTGTCCAAAATTGTATTTTTATGTAAAGCCCTTCACTTGTAAATATTTCTTTCCTAGTGCCTTGTTGGGAGGTACCGTGCCTTGTAAATAGCCTTGCTAGCTACCCTCTAAGGCAGTCCTTTTCTTGGTGGTTTTATTTTTATTTTTTGTTTTCTCTTCGGGTCCTGGCATTTTGTTCTCTCTTGTGAGGATTGGAATGCTTCACATAAACTCTAGTCTCCAAGATGATATCTGTAGCCTGGTGAACTTGAGAATCTATCTTTAGCATGATGGAATTGGTCCAGTCCCTAGAGCCCTTTTTTTACAAGCTTGGTGGTACATTTTGAGCAATCTTCATCAGTTTTATTTCTGGAAGTCTGGCAATCAGTGAAATAAAAATAAGGAACTAGTAATCAGACACACTGAGGGTAGATTGGTTGTACTAGTTGGTTGACCCAAGTCTGAACCTTTAAAAGGATTCTTTCTAGATCTAGAGTTTTATCCCCCATTCAACATATAAAATAAGTGGAAGGGTGAAAGAAGCACCGCCATTAAAATTATCTAGGCTTAATCTTGATGGTGAAAGAAATACCACCCTTCCACCTAGAAATGTGTAAAATAACAAGAAAAGGGAAGCGGGAAAAAACTCTGGTCTCTGGGAGAAATGAGCAAATCTGATGAATTTATGGTTTGATGTAATTAGTGCCTCCTCTCTACTCCTCCTAGAGGTTATTGGCTTGGTTTCCTTCCAAAGCACACACTCCACCACTGATGAAAAGATCATGGACTGGATCCCGTGTGGCCAAATTTTCTCAGATATGTTACTCTTTGCCTGTAAGATACTTTGAGCAATGACTTGTTCTAGTTTTTGCTAACCAAAGATTCTGTAGTTCTAAAATGTGCTAAGGCATTTGTCCTAGATATTCACCATTTGTTATGCCCTGCATCCCCATCCTTACATTTTGTGTGCAAAATTTTGGGTCCCCCTTTTTGCTTTCTACTTTTGGCTCTTGCCTTGTCTTTTCCTTTCTTTTCTTTGTTTTCCTTCTCCGAGGTTTTCTTCCCTGCAGTGTCATTTTGTTTTGTTGGTCTCTCGTGCCTCCAAGACCCTGGTCCCAGAGTTGTTCATCCTTTATTGAGAACCAGATTCCAGACTCTGGGATTCTTTGCTGTGATGTCTTCTTTCCTTAAGATGGTATTATCGCATGGAATCCCTGGGCCCAAAGTTCAGAGGTCTGTCTGTCTAGAGTTTGTGGAAGGAAAGGTGACTTGCTTTTTACCATGGGTATAAATAGAAGCTACCTATCATTTTCACATTTACTGTGATTAAACACTTAAGCAATCAGAGTGATTTCAAAGTGATTTGCAGCAATTTAGCAATAATCTGTTGCTAATCATTTCGAGCATTTCTGAGCAATTGTGAGTGGTTTGTGGTGGCTGGTTGTGATCGTTTGGTAGTTGAAGTTGTTGCAGAGCTTTTGTGGAGCCTTCCTTTCCTCTCCTTTCTACATTTTCAGGTTGGTGCCTCCTCTCCCTTCGGCTTTCTTTCTTTCCGATTTTATGGGTCTTGGGTTGCCTTGCTTTTATTTGTTTGTCTTGCATTTCTTTCTGGTTTTTCACCCATTGGCGGGTCAGCTCTACTAGGGGGTTGTCCGCCCTCTATGCAGATGTAATCTAGTCTGTAGATGGTGTAGAAAGTTGTAAATATTCTATACATTGTCTAGTTTCTTGTAAATATTTTCTCTACACTGTGTATATATGTAAATTTGGTGTATATTTGTTATATATCCTTCTGGTTTGCATGTATATACCCTTTAGCTTTGATGTATATTCTATTTATATCCTGCTAGGTAGCCTAGCAAGCTCATCATACTACATCTGTCACTAGTTTTTAGTCCACGAGCTGGCTTTGTGCAAAATAACACCCATTTGAAACTTGGCTCTTGGCTAGTTTCAAACAGGTGATTTTCTCTCTCCTTTGTAAACTAGCCTGACCTTCATTTATGTCCCATGCGCGCATTTAAATTTGTCCAAGTGGCCTTCACTTTTCATGCATTCAGATAGTTGACTTCACCGTCATGACCATAACTCCCATTTATTACTCACCCACGTGGGTCTGACAGCTCACTTTTTGTACACCTCTACCAACAGTTACTTCCCCGGGCTCTGGGTCTCTTGCCATCACTCATCCCGTGTCCTCTTTTTGCTAAGTATGAAGCCACCCCCAAACTTAGATGATTAGTTAAATTTCTAAGTTCGATATATATGTATGCTCTCTAGAGTTTTTGAACAAAGCTAACTTTTTTAGGGGAAGCAAATGCCACGATGGTAAGATCTTCAGACCCCGAAGTATTTATTTGTTAATGGGTTTTGACAGTTGCCTTGCCTTGGAAGTTTTTGAAGCAGCAAAATTTGCAAATATGTCTGAAGCTTCTGCATCCTCACCACCCAAAAGTCTGAAACTACCCTCCATGGAAAGTACCAGGGTGGTAGTTAAATCTAAGTTAGAAAAGGCCTTGGATAAATTGCCTATGAGCCTAAAGTATGTAAAGGAAGAAGTCATTGCGGGCTCAAAGATTGAGTCCAAAGTCCAGTTTATCACCAAAATTCAGGCCTTGGTAAAAGTTATGTACATTCAGCGATAGGCCAAAAATCCTTTGGCCATTCAAATTAGAAACTCTAGGATTCTTAAGATGGCTTGTTTCCCATGCTCTATGTAGTCACTAGAGCTTATCCTAACACTTTCAGCACACTAAAACACATTTTTCTGGGCTGTTAAGCTCGTAGCCCCGGAGCCAACAGGGTACCCTACTCCCACAGTGTCCGTCGATCCTGATACCTTCCAAAGGGGCTCAGAGATCCCCCAATTTGACAAACCAGTTGTGGTCACCCAGTCAGATGCCTTGGCCCAATTCACTTAGTTGGAGAAAGCGGCCCATATATACATGAACAATCATTGGCTAAAGACCCTGAAGAGGGATCCCAAGAGGATGAAGCTGGAAATCCCCAGGGCCAAATTTAAAGAAAGCATCCAAATGGGGATGATAGCCTTATGCCAAGTCTTCAGACAACAACATTCCTGGGAGTTTTTTGGGTGGATGTACTACTTTTTTCTAGGTATCAGCACAGGTGAGGAGTATTTCAACTGGGCTACCATAATCTCCAACCATGTGGACTCCTAGTTCCTCCAACTAGCCAAGAAGAATTTTTATATGACTTCTTATATCCTCTGGGCCTTGGTGCAACAATGGCCCCATACCAACAGGTTAATTATAGAGGGTGTGCTCAAGATCAGCCTGGGACAAAAGGCCCCTTGGGACCACTTCCCACAAATACAATGGGAGGCTAGCTTCCCCAGTTTTTGCTGAGTAAATGATTTCTTCATTTACTACCACCTCCTCACACACACCCGGGATGTAGGATACCACCTGTCCATAGAGGCGATGAATTTGGTCTAGAGTTACAGACATTACTATATACAATTTTAGCAGCATACTTATATAAGGGTGACCGGCTTCTCCGAGAAGCCCTACTTGTTACAAAACATTGTGGGGATAAGATAATACTCCTAGAATATTACAGGCTAATGATGGAGCTACACACCTTCTTTGCCAAAAAGAAGGTAACAAATATTCCATTCCCAATTACCTATGGGAATTATTCATGCAGTTTGGCCACTGCCAAAGAGGTGGATAATGAGCTTAAGAGCTATAGCCTAGCGAAATTTAACTTAGAGCAAAAACATTTTGATCCGCATGGCAAGATCATAGTAGCGCTTCCCCAGGAATCAGAGCCCCACCAATATCATATAGAAGACTTCTGGGAGGATTGGTAGGATTATGTGGAGGTCTGGGGGTAGCACTATGTCAGGATGACCACAGGGATGATGGAAATATTGAAGCTCCAGAGGTTTTCGGAGGACTTCTCAGATACCGACTCCATGGTCAATCCCCAGTACAAGGCAAAGGGGATCAATAAATTGGCCATTTCACCAGTGAACTAGGATGCCCAAGAAGGGCCCACAATTGAGGAGTTCACTCACAACATAGTTGAACATAGCCACCTCTATTTTAAAAAGGTGTTCCCTGGGAGCATTCGTGGAGCAGCCCAGCCGATACCAAAGTTAACTCTGGGGGTTGGCACTTCCTCACAAAGAGTAGATAAAGGAAAAGGGGTACACACAACTCCCACTGTGCAAGAAGTCCCTATTAAAGAACAAATAAGGCAATCGGTAGCAGCCTCCCAGAAAATGAAGGAGAAGCTAATCACACAGCTAGCTACCCTGGTTCTTATGGCTGGACCAATTCGACCTCCATCCTCCCCTTCACTAGCAGCCTTGATGGTTAAGGCAACATGGGTGGATCTAGTGGAGCAAGAAGCAATAAGGGATCCAGGGCTACCCTTGATTACTAAGAGAAGGAGGAGGCTTGACCCAAAGCCCAAGAATGAGCCAGAGTTGGGGATGCCCTAGACTCCACAAGTTGAGATCCTATCCTCCGATTTCCTAGATCCAGAAAAGGAACTAGAACCTGTCGATGTCCCAGACAACCCTCCTCTGCAAGATGATTTTGATGATGTTTTTGCAACTGACGAGTTTGGTAACTTACAGGGGGACATCGAGCAGATAGAAGCTGAAGTCTCAGCATAAGAGGAAGCTGAGGAACAAAAACCTACACAGGGGCAGGAAGAGAAAATGGAAGAAGAGAAGGAAATAGAGCATGAGGTCACCTCTGAAGTCCTAGAGATACAAGACACAGGGGTAGATTAGAAAAAGAAGAGTGAACAAATGACATCTTCTGAGGGAACCAAACCTACGGGAGCAACTGTAACCTCAGCTACCACATTCCAAGTGCCACTCTCCAGAGCTACCTTTGGGCAGGTAATAACTATGGACCAAGCACTAAATATTAGCCTGGTACCTCCCCCATTACCAAAGGATATACCAATAGAAGAATAAATCTTGGCAATAGAGGCCAAGGAACAAGAAGAACAACAAGAGGAGGAAACCCCCGGGACAGCCAATGAAGGTCCCGACAAAGCTAAAGATACAGAGGACAAGGTAGAGGAAATAAATGTCACCGGGGGAAATGTTCCTGATGAAGCCCAAGACAAAGAGAAAGGGGCAGGTGAGACTCACACCACTGAGGGGGAATAATAATAGAACACCAGGGAAGAACTGAAATAATGGACTTTGGAAAATAAGCCACCCCTGCCACCTCAGTGGTTGGTTGAAAGTAAGAAAAGAAAGGCTCCATCCACCCCCAAAGCTCACCTCTTCTTAGCTGAAATGATGGCTCAGGTCTAGGGCTCACCAAAGGCTAATAAATTATGGATGGTTCATACTCTTTGAACTAGGTGGGGAGGAGAAATAGTTGCCATTGTTGCAACACCTCCCCTAGATGCTAATGAGGCAATTGTCAAGGCTAAAGATTACGATATCACAGAGATATCACTGGGAAAAAGGGGGAAACAAGGTGAAGTGAACCTGTTAAAGGAGGCAACCATAGCCATGGAGGCCCGATACCAAAAGGAGGCCCAAAGGCTCAAAGAAGAAAAAGAAAAGACAGCGAACCTTATGGGATTGCTTACTGAGCTAGCTAGGCCTATTAGTGCCATTCCGCCAAAGGCCTCCACATCTGATGTGCCATTACCATAGAGTGACATTGACTCCCTGTGAGCAGTGAAGAAGAAGGCCCAAGCGGTCGATGAGTGGGTCCCTCTACAAGTACAAAACACCTGGTGTTTCCTAGTATCCACCCTCCCAAATTTATATGCGACTCGACACATTTTGCATCAGGAAGAAACTATCCTTAACATAAGGGAGGGTGATATGGAAAACTATGAGGCATGGAAGGTAGAACTAGAAGAGCTCCTCAGCCTTGGGCAAGAGATGGTCTCTAAGTTCAGGATTCTGGGAGAAGAATCATTCAATTTTGTGAGGACCTAGTACTCCAGACTTGACCTCACATTGGAGGTACTAAAGCAATTGGTAGGGGTTCTACATGAAAAGATCAATGGAGTTTAGGATTATTCAAATATGTACAAGGCATTTATAACAAAGGTCTCCGAAGCTAACCCATTCAGCCCTAACACATGCACTCTAGAGGAGTACATTTTGGGTAAGTTTTATGAATTAGTGGAGTCTAGGTATCAATCTCCAGAGGGACTAGATGAGAATCAAATGGTGAGATTAACTCACATGATCCTTAGTGGCCATGATGTGGCAAAAATGGTTGATGAGTTTAATAGTAATATTCTGGAGCTGGGAGAATAGATTGAGGCGGCTAAGTACCAACAGTCTGTCCTTAGAGAGATTGATGAGGATGGAATCTCCCACCTCCTCCAAACCTTCAATGACAACAAGCAACAATAAATTTTCTCTTAAAGCTAGAGGAAACCCAAACATCTTGTATTCTTTATTCTTTCAGAACATAAGTTCCTGGATCTCGGAGTCCCGGATCCTAAAATTTTGTATTCTTTCAAGTGATCTATGTCTCGGTCCCCGAGACTGGCCAATCATTTTCAAGAAATTAATAAAGGTTGTTGAAGACTGTCAGAGGGTAGTTGGCTACATCAAGGAATGTTGGATCAACAGTTGGTTCTGACAGATGGTCTTCTCGAGGCTCCACTTTGGGTACACACCTGACACATTGGAGATAGGGTGCCAAATTTCTCATTTATGAGGCATGTAGCCTCGATCCCCAGGGATCATATTTCTTCCTTTTCTATCTTTGCTCTCTTCTCAAGGCCGATTCTTCCATTCCACCTTCTTGTCTCATTCTTCTGACATGTCAGGCCTATTCCATCTGAAGGTCTTTTGTAGGGTGGCGCAGGTAGTACCAACCCCTGGATAATATATTCTATTATACAATGTAAAGTAAAATAGGGTTAGGGTTAGGGTTTAATGAAAATGTGTATAAATAGTAAGTCTGGCCCTTTTCCAAGGGTCAGAAAAATTGATGACTTTTCAGTCCACAGCAATAGAAGAGTATTCTGATTTTAGGTTGTAGAGCTCAATGCTCCTTAGTCTTTAAACATTTAGTAGTTAGATGCTCCCTTGGAAACACCATTGTACCACATACTAGTGCTTACTAGAAGAAATCTTAATGAAGAAGGGAGAGTTCTTGCAATGATGTTGTTACCATTCAATCTTCTGAGTTAATGGTATTTTATGTTTATGTTCTTCATGTCTTCTGCTCTAATATTTTAAGTATCTTAACAACCTCTTTTCCCTTGCTACTAATGAAATATGAACTGATGGTTGTGCATTTCTTCAGTATTTAGTGTAGTATATCAGAGAATTATTAATGTTTTGAATGTTTAAACATAAATATAAGTAGATGAAATACTCTTAACCCTATGGGATCTTTTTCAATTTATTTGCTAAGTGTAGAATGTTTGGAGAAACCCCACCTTCCTAAATCTCTAGAGAGAATGAGTTGAAGAAATCAGCTATCCCCCTCAAAAATAGTCACATCCCCCAACCAAGCCCCACACCTTTGTGACCCGACACCTAGGTGTTTGGAGGTCTGGGGAATCTCACTTCCCTAGATAACCTTTGCAGGCAAAGTTGGCTGGTACTCTGGTACCCGGTGACAACTTATGACTATTGGCTTACCCGGTCACCAAAGTCTTGTCACAGAGGCGACATGAGTTATCTTCCATGATCACTGGTACAGACTTGAGAGATTATATACTACACCATTTTTAGGAGGTTGAATTATATATAGAGGTTTGTCAGTTGATTCAATCTCAGAGATCCCTTGTGGGTAGATTTTCAGAATATACCTTGGAGTCTGATGGACTGCTACATCATAGAGGATGCATTTATGTACCTTCTTTGAGGGATTTGCATAATATCATCATGCTAGAGGCTCATAGAGCCCCTTATGTGGCGCATCCTAGAGTTAAGAAGATGCATGCAGATTTGAGACAACTCTATCATTGGCTGGGTATGAGACAACACATTGCAGAGTTAGTAGCCTGGTGTCTTGAATGCCAGAAGGTTAAGGCCGAGCATGGTCATCCTGGAGGGATCCTTCAGCCTCATGATGTACCTAGGTGGAAGTGGGATGTTATATCCATGGATTTTATTGTTGGTCTCCCTATGTCATCTTGAGGCCATGATGCTATCTTGGTGACAGTTGACAAGTTGACCAAAGTGGCCCACTTCCCACCCATTTGTACCACATTTATAGCCCCAGCAGTGACTCGGGTCTTCTTGAGAGATATAGTCAGACTATATGGCATCCCTCAGAAGATCATTTCTGACAGGGATTCTCTCTTCACTTCATCTTTTTGGAGAGAATTATAGGTAGCTTTGGGCATAAGGCTCAACTTTAGCACAACTTATCACCTAGAGACAGATGGTCAGACTGAGAGAGTGAATCAGGTTCTCAATGATATGCTTTGTATGTATGTTATGGATCATTAGGTCAAGTGGGAAGAGTATTTTCATTTAGTAGAGTTTTCCTTTAATAATGGGCATAATTCATCTTTGGGTATGCCACCATATTAGGCACTGTATGGTAGACCTTGCAGGACACCTTTGAGTTGGGATAGGATTGAGCACAGAATTTCCATTGGACCACAGCTAGTCCTAGAGATGGAGCAGTAGGTAGCCTTAATTAGGCAGCATCTCCTAGAGGCGCAAGATAGATAGAGGAAGTATGCTGATGTAAATAGGATAGATCAAGTTTACATGGTTGGAGATAGGGTCTTCTTGAGAGTGCGGCCTCACAAGAGTCCAATCCATTTTGGAAAGGGCTCTAAGCTTGCACCTCAATTTTTTGGACCATTTGAGATATTAGAGAGGATAGGACTAGTTTCTCACCGTCTAGCCTTGCCACCTAGCCTGTCACACATCCATGATGTGTTTCATATTTTTGTTTTGAGAAAATATATTTATGATAAGTCTCACATTATAGATTGGGATGCCTTATAGGTGGAGTCAGATAGGCAACTAGCATTGGAGCCTATTTGCATTTTGGCATGCCAAATGCTGGGCCTATGAGGTTGAGAGCTGGACCAAGTTAGGGTTCAATGGGATTGCTATGATGAGGTTACAGCTTCTTGGGAGGACACAGTGTAGATGAGAGCTCAGTATCCCTATCTTTTTGATGAACTCCTGGAGGCTGTTCAAGCCTAGGGGGAGGATGTGAGGCCTTACCCTGAACCCCATTGTAGTTTTCCAATTTTTCTGCTTATGATAGATTTAGCATATGACACTTTACTTTTGATGCACTATAGACATTATGGATTTTATACTTTATGATGCACCTTATGGACTATATTATGTTTTCTATTATGGACATTTATTCTAAGACAATTGATTCGGAAATACATTATGATTATGTTAGGGTTATTGTTGAAATTGGGATTTATTAGAAATAGATATTTAATTTTGATTTCTTGCAATGTGAATTTTACCTTATGATAAATGCTTAGAATGAGATTGATGTATTATTGTGATCTTTAGCAATAAACTTAATATGTTGATGATTTCCTTAAATTTTGAATATTGCTTATTTTCTTATGATGTATATTTATCTCCTCGGACTACTGATATTTGAATTGAGTGTGCAGGTAAGAAACCATAGAATTTTATCCTGGGAACCAAACAAAGGGATATGTGAACTCAGTTTGAGCCAAGGTTGCATCTAATGAAAGACAAGACCTCGTTGTTTCATAATTTTATTCATAAATGTATTTGGTTGATTGTGGATATGTAATCCTTAAATGCATTTCTTAATTCTTTGTGAGTTTTGCCTAAGTGGATATGACATGGCCTAGTGATGTGTAAATGTTGAGTTTGTCATTTGACACTTGTATTTTGTACTTAAGGCCAGGACATGTCAACTCGGGAATGGTTGTCCACCTACCTAGATTAGTACATTAGTGAATCCCCATATGCATACCTTGGTTTGGGAGATGGGAGTGTGGTCATCTCATTAGAATATCGAAATTACTCTTGAAGTGGTCTTTTGGAGGGGTTTTGAAGTGTCTAGGGGTGTGTTGGGGTCATTTTTAGGTAGCCCACTTGTTATACCAATAGTTAAGGGACATTTTAACCCTAGGATAGCCTCTAGTTGACTATGTGACCCTTCTAAAAAGTTGGTTTCCCAAGTTGGACGAAAATCAACTCTTGTGAGGCTTGACTTTCGACAGACCACCCTTTCACATTGGTGTTAAGACATAATTCACCTTTTTGAAGCTTCCCTCTTTAGATCCATTTTTGGTAAGGTGTAAGAGTTTAGGGAAGAGGGACCAATTAGAGGACTTTTCTTTTCCCCATGAGCTTTCTAGTGGCTTTTTAGTTGGAACTCACCATGTTGGAGAGTTTGAACACCCACTCTCTAACTTAGAGACATAGCCAGAGTTGGTGACCTTGGAATGAGGGAATTGGCTAAAAATGGAGCTCTTCTACAACTATCTTCCTTAAGCTTGGATTCTAGGTTGGTAGATTTTGTGCAATTCACTCTCTTGTAATCTTATGTGCTCTTGCTAAATGAATGTTGTTTGTTTTTATGGGCTTGTGGGAGCCATGATTCTTTTTGTCATTATTATGTTTGATGTTGTTACAATGCTCTTTTTTTGTTTTTCCTTATTTGTGATGTTAATGGGAGTAACAAGACTCACTCACCCTTCGGAGGGAAGAGTAGTCTTGGGAGTGGAGGAGTTAAGATAGCCCTTGGTGTAGAGTCTCTCCTCAAGGAGGAGAGGGAAAAATCATGGAGTATGGGCTCTGTGAAGCCTACCTTATTGTTTCTTCATTTGGAGGTCATAAGGGTATGATGTTGTTTTAGTTGAAAATGTGTAAGAAATTTTTTGGACAGCCATGTGAAGGCTGGGATTTTTTTAAGTTCTGGGTATGGTCTTCTCCCTTGGGTACTTGGTCCACTTCACCCCATGTAGGATCTTTGAGTGATCCTTTGTGAAAGCCTATGGGAATGGGAGTTTAATGTAAAATCTTCATGTTATTTTTTTGTTTTTTGTTGTTTGAATGTCACCCACCTTTGTTTGGTTCCTCAAGCTCGGGGGTGGCCTCATAAGAGGCCTAGGTTGGATGGAGAGAAACCCCATGGTTTCTAGTTTTTCCTTGTTTTGTTCTTGCATGCAGATTTGTGAAGATTGAAGTTACATAGAGTTGCAATGAGCATGGGAGAAAAAAAAAATGTAGTTGTCTATGTTCACCACATCATGGTTTTTTTGTAAAGGCCATGAGGCATATGTTAGCCATGTATCAAAAAAAAAGAATATTGTAATAAGCCTTTAAGGCTAGAATTTTCATTGCACCATCTTGGTAAGAGTCCAATATATTTGAGTATTGCATTATTGAAAATGTAACTAAAAGGATTTTTAGATAGCTTCTTAAAAGTGTGTTTTGAAATCCTTAGTATTTTAACTTTCTATAATAAAAATCAGAAGTTTGGTTATGGCCTTCTAGTATAAATTTTATGTTTTTCTCCTTAAGTACTTAAAATACAAAAGACATAGTGTTCCATTTGAAATATATAAAAATATGTTTTCCTTTAAATGAATGCTCTTTTATCTTAAATGAGAAATCTGAAAGCTAGATCAAACTGTGTCTTTAATATAATTTTATCTCTCATGATATTTTAATGTTTTCTCAATATAGTTAAATGGATAGAAAAATTCTATAGGAGTATA
>MU225517.1:868037-900620 GCA_018584345.1 Thuja plicata | reverse complement strand
GGATGGAAGAAAAGAATGGTATAGAAAAAAAAAAAGATTATAATTTAGTTATCTCATTTTGGAACCCTAACCCTAATTTCAAAATTAGGGTTAGGATTTCAAAATTGAAAGGGAATGAAAGAGTCTTTAAGTGGGAAACTTTTCCCTTATTATTTTAAAAAAAGGGGCATTTCTAATTTACTATATATGTTTTTTTAAGAGAGTTTTCACATGAAGTTAATATTTTATTAGGCATGTATATATTAATGATTTAATAGTAGTGGTTCCTCTTTTTATATATAATAATCAATGCCAAAATATATTCCATAAGATTATAGTGAAAATTTGATCTTGAAGTATTATTTAATTTAGCTAGCCAATTTTAATTAGAAATCTGAAATTGGTTATGTTGATGTCTTTTAAATAAATGGACTTAGAATTTTATTCTTAATCATTTAACTATCTTTATTGAAGGGGTTATTTTTAAGATAAACCCATCTTTGTAATCGAACCCCAAAAAAAGTATCACACGACCAAAAACCAATAGGGAATTTTGTTGTTAGATAATTAAGTAAATTATTTAAATAAAACTTAGGGACTTATAATGTAATTTTTATGTGGTCAATATATGTGGCCAGTATACTGGCCATTATTAAAATAATATTATGAAAGTGCCTTACCCTAGGGTGTTTTTAAAACACAGAATCCTTAAAGATATCAACATACCAGATTTTCTGAACGCACTTGAAAACTAAGTATAGGGAGTCTCTCTCTCCACATCATCAAACTCTATTAAAATATTAAGTGAGATGACTCACAAATTTATATAACCTCACCTTGCTTAGTCTTGAACGTTAGCCTAAATTTAACTCTAGTTAAAACTGTATTTAATTGACACCTTGTGTAACTTCAAATTCAGAAGATGACCTTGGGTTAAGGGAGGTTGACACTTAGTCATGATTCTGCTTAGACCCTCATGACTTTAATCCCACTTTTTTTAAAAAAAAATTGTTACATTTTTGGGTGCGAATTTTTGGGCATGACATATCACCTCCTTTTTAGGTTCTACAACACCCAGGTAGGTATTACCTATATATATATTTTGTCTCATAGTATCTGTAAATGTGGATACTGATTTGTTGCTTGTTTACTATATTATCTTGTAGATTACTCTGCATAAGACTGAAAACAACTTGACATAGAAATTAACCATGAAAACTATTGAAATGATAACAAAAAATAGTAGTGCTTTAAGGATGTTCATCCTTCTTCTTTTTTAGTTCTCAAAACTTAGGAAGGGTAACCTATTTTAATCTTCTCTCAAAGGGATTAGTAAAATGAATTGTATATCTTGATACAATTACTTAAACTTACATGTGTCTCACTGTAAATATAAGAGATTTGTATATTTTGAATTACTTGGATGATGATAAACCACTCAATAGATTCTAGACTAGTGCCTATCCTTGGGCTCCAGAGTCAAAGATGCAAATCCAAAGAAAAGTAAATAAAGATACTATAGATTTCCTTAGAGCCTATATGAAACTCAAGTAAGATGACTTACAAGTTACCCTGTCACTTCTACATCATAGTATCAAATCCTTAGATATTATTATGCTCCCTAAAACTACTCACAAAACTTAGTTCTTCCGTTGAAAGAAACTTGGAAATAATTAGATAGATACCTTGTAACCAATATTCTTAAAATGCCTTACAAATTAAACATAAAAGAGAATACACAATAAGTAAAGAGACAGCAACAATATAGAAGAGAAGTTGCACTATATTTTATTTAAATTCCTGATTCATACATATAAAGACCAAAAGCTCAAAAAATTAGACACAAATCTGGAGTCTGGCTTACAATTATATTTCACCACCTTCTTAAGTTACAAAAATGATCTATATATATATATAAACCATCTTGGAATCCTTAAGGAAAGGATGCAACAAGCTTCGAATGGTTTTAGATACCTAACCCTAAATACAAATAAAACAAAAGACATGACAAACCAAGCGGTTGAAAGACAAAACAGAGGATGAAATCCAATTTGCTCTTTTTTCTTCATGTGATCTTTGACATCTTTTGTTGTGTATGTTGAGGATAGTCTCTGATTTGATTTTTGTGATGACTAACCTGCTTTTCTTCAAAGAAATTTGTACAAGGTGCTCTGACATTCCTTTATTCCTCATCAATTATGTCAAGGTCAATTGTGGTAGGCTTCTTCTTAGGCTTTGTCGTTATATCTCATGCTGCCACATCACTCTCTACAGGCCAACTAAAACATTGAATATCTTGCAATTGTGCTATATGCCTGTCCCACCTCACATCTGTAATTCCTTTAACATCTGTCACAAATTTATTCATGTCAGTCTCAGCCTTGATTGCTTCATCCAAGATTTTATTGTAGCATTCCATATCTAAATCTCCATTTACAATAAATGCCTCTTTACCAGGCAACTTGCTATCAAAATCTTCCCTCTAAGTCACCCATGCCTTGATCTAATTATCTTCTCCCTTGATTGGAGGAATCAATCTATTGAAATATGCTCCAAAAAGGCTCAATCTTGCCTCAATCTTATTTAACTTACCTTTGAATAAAGGTAAAGTCAAATTTATTTTGGCTATCTCTTCACCAACCTCGGTCACTATCTCTATCAAATCCTACCTATGTGGCTTTAAAGAGGCCAACCTTTCAAAAATTTGTGTCCTATTTGACCAAGTTGAAAAATAAGGATTCAAAATATTAAGGTAACTAGTTTCCTCAACATGTAAAAAAGGTAATTTATTATATGCAGCTAGTACCAAGTCAGTTTTATCTTTCAGGATATCTATCCTATGCTAGAAAATATTTATTAATGGTCCATAAACCCTCTCATTACACTCAATTATCCCTTCCCCTATTTCTACATTGTTCCCTATTTCCTTTACCTAGACTTCTACATTTACACTTTATTTGGGTGTGGCAGGGATAACTTCAAGCTTTTCCAATAATTGCCTAGTCAAATCCTTAATTGAATTTTCTAAAGCATGTATCTTAATGAAGCACATCTCCCTATCTTTGGCTATGGAACTAGCCTCACTTATCAAAGTATCACATTTTTGGGACAGATTCTTTGTTTTATACTCATTCAGATGTGCCCAATAAGTCAAAATCTGAGAAATATCCATGTCATTTGTGTTGTTGACTGACCATACCATCTGATATCCTACCATGCTCTCTTGAATTCTTAACAGAGCTGGTTTATGATCTTTAGGAGCTAGGCTCCACATTGAAATTGCTTGATATTTTGGATCATATCCAAATCCTTTGATCATTTCACCAAATTGTACTTCAGATGTCAATTTCAAGTCTAGCTACCTTCTGATTTTATCTATTATGAAGGTTGATGCTAGATCTCAACCCTCAGCAAGTAACATACCACTTTCTTTAACCAACTTCCTGGCCTCCTCAGGAGTTATTTCTTCAGACTCAGGATCATAGTTTTGTATGGATAGGAGGGCCTCATTAGTGACTAGTTCTCCTCCCACCATTCTCAGCTATTCACTCACTTGTCTCTGTTTATCCCAGCTAAGGAAATCTTTGAACTCCTAAGTTTTGATAAAATTGTCATCATCAAGGAACTTTTGCTGATGGATAATTCTTTCATCAATACTAGTTAGGAGAGGTAATTCAATTTCTTCTTCAACCTCCTGTTGTATTTTCTTTCCTTTTCTAATCTCTTTCCTCAACTAGTTATAATAAGGTCTATTACCAGGAATAAGGGCACTTACTCTATCCTTCTTCTTTTCCTTTCTTACATAGGTTAAAGCATGTGAAGATTCACTAATATCAAGCTTTTTCCTTTTGAATGTAGGCTCATCAATAGTCTCATGCTCTGGGACCTCTGTTAGGTCAACAATATACTCCTAGCCTTTTTCTGCAATCTTTAATGGTACAGCTTGGTAATCTAGGTGAGCTCTAGGAGAAGGACAACCTTGATCACTATCATCGTCATACTCTGACTCTGAATTTTCTCTATGGCATTTTTTAGGTACCACTAGTGCTTCTTCCAGATGATTACATGGAAGTGTGTGATTTTCAATCATTGCATCTATCCTCTTGAGATAAGGAAAATTAGGGTAGAACCCTCCAAAACTCATCCCTTTTCTCTTGACCTACCTTTCCAAGTCCATAATTTCTTGGATCTTATGCTCTTCTCATCACTTCTTCTTCTTCCAAAATATTTCTGATAGCATCCTCCTGCATACTCTCTTCATGTACATAGTTGTATGGTATTGTAGGGGTTAGAAGATTCTTGTCTCCCTCAATGAATCCTTCAATATCATTGTATCTGCACAAGGCCACACTCATCTTGTAATGACTCATCCAATTATTTATTGGATCTATAGCCTTCTTTCAATTTATAAACTAATACACTATGAACTGTCTAGGGGTAAATGTCTGGTTTCTATGTGGTGTAAAGTGTTCCTAATTTGTCGACATTAGCTGCCAGATAAATTCCATTTCAACTATCCTAGTTGGAACATGATACGGGACAATGTGAGGAGGATGTGAGCATCCATATACTGTTATCATTGTAAAGTTGTTTCCTAGATAGAAATCTCCCCAATTATGATCACGAGACCACTTATCAACATACTCACATAGCCTCAAAAGCTGCAATACTTTTGTAGGAAACTTGGTCTTGTTCACTCCTAGGCTTTGCATTATAGGGTATACAATCCAATTCTCAAATACACAGAAATCACAATCTCTAGTGGTGTAGTTCCACACTCTGATCCAGGATTGAATGAGGTTGGGCTGATTAAAATGGAACCTTTGGGGATTCAAATTATGTATATCCATTATGGGATAATTGAAATAAAGAAATAAATGCATCAAAATAGAATAATGCAAAAACTTGGGCTCTTTGTCCTTCTTCTTAATAGCAACAAAACCCTCATGCATCCTATCAATAATATATTGGATATAATCATAACTAGTGCTTGTATACACATCTTGTATATCTAAAACCATCATCAAAATACCAACATTTATCCTCTCTGCACCTCCATCCTTCCCTAGCACTCTACACAATGCATAGGAAATATATTTCATGTAGTGGTTTAAATCCTTATAACAATCAGGAGCCAAACCTGCTATAGGGGCAATATAATTCCTTGTCTCCTTTGGCATTTGTTTCATTATCATATTTACAACAACCCCAGACTGCCTTTCATACGTCTCTTCTTGTTTGGTTGATTTCAGTTGATGTTTGATACTAAAGGTTAAATTCTTGCATAAATTAATTTATATTCAAAGCAAGTAACACTGTCCCATATCTGTTCTTAATTGTTTTACTAAGCTCATCGTAATTGTTTGCTAGGGCTAAAATAAAATTAGCATCTACAAACACATCAGGAACTAATAATCTAGATAGTACACATGTCCAAGGATTCAAAATAGGCACAACTCCATCACAATTTTTATAAAAGTAATTGAATAGAGAATAACCTAATGTTCTTGGTGTCTTTGCATCTCTGATGTTGACCAACTCATCAACCAAGATATCAGCATTTTCTCTCTTATTCTATGTAGAACCTAGCAATAAATTTAGGAACTCATCTGAATAGTTCCTCTTTCCCTTGGCATCATCATCTACATCATCATTTCTTCTACTTGTTGAATCCATACTCAATGCTTGACTCATCTTGTTTTTTTATGTTCTGTTCTCAATTTCTGGCACTGAAATTTAAACAAATCTATCACAAGAAACCCTTACTCTGAACTAAAACCTATTGAAATAATTCAATAGCACTAAAAATCACACCAATTACTTTGAATTCTATAAAAAATTTGCTAAATTCACTCTTCAAAAAGGGCAATAATTCTCACTTTTTTCTGACACAGTAAAATTAGCAAATTCTCCACTTCTGAAAATCTGAATGCAAGGTAAGTGATAATGAACATGATACTGTCTATTTATGGAAAAATGCTCAAAGTACGCAGCTTATTATTGGAAAATCCATCATTTCTACCTTCAATTTCACATAATGTGCCATTAATACAAATTCTAGCCATAGTCTTTGATCATGACAGGCAATCTAATTTGAATGAATGACAAATTTATAAATATTCTTATTAAAATCGATCAAAGTTTACAAAATTATGTGATTGGCTCTTTTCAACAACTTTTCCACCTTGTCATTACTGGTTTTCCTTCTTATTAGCCAGTGACTTTTCAACCGTAACATGTCAGCATCAATTTTAACTTTTCCTCAGCCTATTCGTCATTTACCTAATATGGCGACCTAGCGATTGTGCTTTAGCTCTATGTCACTTAATATTTATTTTAACTCTAAATTCTTTTAGAGACCTAGCGACACCATGTGTTACTTTACTTTAGTTTAACCTTAGTCAGCTTCTGGCTATCACACGACTAAAGAAATCCAAGTCGTTGAAAGGAAATCCTAACTTTGAGTTTATCATGCGACATCCCGTCCATCGCAGATCTCCTTGTAATAAGACTCTTATTGCTAAGTCTCTTCATCATATTAATCTTTTATGAGACTCCATGACTTAATCTTATGTCGCTTAATCACTATATAATTATCACTTAACTATTGTATACTGGAGACTTGGCGACTACAGTTCAATGTTACACTTATTTCCTTCTGTCTCTAAGTAGTTTAAAGAAATTACCTTTAACCTTTTCACCTAGAGATTTGATGACTACTGTTGATTTCTCATATTTCATCATCCAATAGCTCCACCAAGTCTCTGAAACCTTCATAGAAACCCTAACTTACTTGGAGACCTGGCGACAAGAATATAATATTCTGTTTAATCTCTTAGTCGCTAGATGTCAAACTTCACATTCTGAGACTATGTGACTACAAATTTTAATCACTTATATTTTGGAACATGTGTCTCTTTATTATTACTTGTCTCTTAATTCCTGAATGAATGCTAACTTGTCAAACTGATTAGCGACTACGCGACAACCGTATATCTTTTCTTCACTTACGGTTATCTCCAAGTCTCTAAATCCTTTACCTGAACTCACTTTTTTATCCCGAGACTCAGCGACAATGTAATCTTTAATACTCATCGCTTAACTCTTATTTGATCTGGAGACACCATGACCACAGTATATCAAATTCACCAAACAATTTACTAACTGCAAGGCTTATTGTGAGACTTTTCGACCACCATTAGATCTTTCATCAGATGGACGGTTGCCACTCAATCTCTTAACCAAAGTGGCATATTCCTTTTCTCTTGGAGACAACGTGACAAGAGTGTTCCACTGAGTCTCTAAACCAAATGGAATATTCTTTCAACATTCATAGACTTGGTGACCTGCCTAAAAGCACATGATTTATTTCATAACCTATGTTCAAAAAAGATAACTTTAAAACATAACCCTGACTTAGAAATTAGGGTTTTTTTCATATTTCAAATGAAAATGACCCAAAGGCTTAGGTTTCTAGTCTTTTCAAAGGGATTTTGATGTTAATAGACTTATTTGCAGCAGGATATTACCATTTTCAACTATGAACTCAACTTTCAGGGTATAGGAAAGACAAGCATTCTCAAAACTTTTAGGGCAAACTTTAAAATAGGAAAAACAATCAATAGGAGACTCTACACTTCTTGGGTAGATCACTAACTTTAAACCCATCAAGGTTACCCAACCCTCCCAAGGGTGAATATGCCTTGATGAACCTGATTAACAAACAATTACAAAATAAATACAAGATTCAACACATAAACTCCATGAAAACCATGAAGTTGAAAATATTAACATAAACTCCATTCATGGATTCTTGAAGCTATGAACATATGCAAGCAAGAACTACTCTAAACTGTGCTAATTAGGAAACTCACCTCACATCCTAGCTATGGAAAAATGCAAGGAGGTTTGTGAAGAGCTTCTCCTTCCAATCCTTCCTCCTTCTCTCAAGTCTTACTCCTACAAAAATGAATCTGCCTCTAAAAGTAGAGAGTGGGTGTGTACCCAACCTCCCTCTAAACCCTTCTTTATATAGGCATTCTTCCTAAAATATCAGGAGTCATAAATGGAGGTGAAACCCTAATCCATCAACTCTCCCCACTTGCCTTCTCCATAAATGGAGTTAAATGCTTGCAAGGAAAGAAATGATGGTTTAACCAAATTTTTACAACTCTTCAATCTCGCCACTTCCCAAAATGGTGACTTTAGGGGAGTCATAAATGAGTTTCAAGACTATTAATGGGCTGAAAATGACCCCTAACCCCTAAGGTACCAAGCGGGGTAGTTAGTTTTGACTGTAGTTACTCCCTAGGAGTCCAAATGACCTTCCTAAACTCCACCCAAGGTTAAATCTCGAAAATCTAACCTACAAGACTCAATCTAATCTCTCTTGACTCATCCTCATCTCAATCTTATCTTCCTAAACCTTAGGGTAAGAATAAGGACTATACTAGGTAACTCTTGGGTAAAGTTAAGCCTATGCTAGTAACATTCACTAGCCATGCCAACACACAAGGTGCACGTGTGTCAAGTGACACAACGATTTCACATGAGCATGACTTATTACACATTTACTCAAATACATAAAGTACAATCATGCATGACACTTTTATGAATAAAAATAAAATACAATGAGGTCCATGTCTCTTTTTATAGACAAGGCCTTAGCATCACGGTTTTCACATAGGTCCATTTCTGAATCCCCAATTAGTACTATGGTCAACTTTTCCTGCACACATCAGTAGGTCCAATAAATTGACACATAAACATAGAAGAGTACATAATGTAAGTAGAACACATATTCACTCATATTTGCAACAATGATTTACTAATAATATATGCATCTAGTCCATATGCATGAAAATAACTCTTAATAAATCTACATATTGATATTTATCTAGCATCTACTTACTAATCCAATATACTAAACCATCAAAACTAAGTCCTAAATGGAAATCTACATCACTCACACAAATTATTCAATAGATTCCCTAATTACATAATCAGGTGTTGTATACAAGAAAAGGTTTCAACGGATCTAAATAGTAATACATGTGTCCTAATAGTCCAACTATAACAAAATCTTTATCAACAGGAGAACATATAAATGAGAAATAGTGCTAAGATTATGTCAGACTAGGGTAGGCCTCACACTATTCACTTGCTTATAACCATGGATAACATGGCATGTTTAATTATGTACATCCTCACTACATGCCTCCTGAATGTAGATAGAATAATTCACTAGTAAGGATTCCAATTCTAAATTTAAATAGAACACCTAGATGATCAAAGAAACTGTAGTTGATGCAGTTACTTACATGCTAGCTTGCAATGGCTTGGTACATATGAACCAGAGAGCACAAAGCACCAGGAGGATTTTCTATCACCTGTACATTTTCATTATTTTAAGGAAAAAATGGAAATGTTGTAGCTAGAGCATCATATCGAAGTGTTTTATGATACTCATTTAATGCATAACATAGCACACAGGCCTCGAGTTGTATCCATTTTCTCAATGACATCACTAATCCTCTACTAGAATAGAAGGATAAAAGAAGCACCACCAAAACCAAATAATACATCCCAAAACTCCTGATTCAATTGCTAGCATGATCCACAATTAAAATTAAGATTGCATCTCTGAATATAAGAGGAAGTGAAACATCTTCAAAAAAGCAAGCTTGGAACATCATCATTATGTACATCATCGTAAAGCTGATACTTTTCTAATCCATACTTTATCATATATATTTTTTGATACTCACTCCATTTATTTGACCATTGATGCACTCTATATATGTTTCCACTCACTCAGAAAGAAGGAAAACATGGCACACAATGTGTGCAGGATAATCTGGAGTCAATGGAAGACAAGGTCCTAGGGTGGTTTGGACAAAACCTATCAAATAGTGAGTGAGCATAAATCAAAAGATTAATTGATTCTAGCACATCATGACATCAATACATGATCTAATATTAGACACATTCAGATCCAGTCAAATTGGCTATATCATTCAACAAAAATGTTATAAAGCAAGAACATTCCACTCCAATTAATTGGTGTATAGAAACTAAAGCTTGCGCAGATGCAAAGTAGGAGGTCTGTGCAATAAGGAATGTAGAAACATAGACAAAACATGTTGAATGATTCAAGTGGCCTGTACAATGGATTTAAAAAGCATCACAATGATAGAAGATAAAAAGCAATGTGGACGCATAGATAAGGCATGTTGTATTTAAAAGTCTACAAGAGTAATTGCCAGAAGGCTACGCATGGCAAAGGAGATGTTTTAACCAATATGCCAACACAGATGTTTGATGAAATCCCCTGCATAGTACTTCAATATCTATGCAATGAGGTTTTTTTAAAAGTTTAAAAAAGTGTATTATGTTTGGAGTATGCTGCATTGGGTAAGTGCAGCAAAGGAAGAGCTGTGCAGCAATTTGAAAGAACAGGAGGCTGCATTTTTAAATATTGGAGATAGGTTTAGAAACATCCAAAAAATGTAAAGTGGTAGGGAGAAAGAAAAGTCCACAATCTTTGCTAGTAGTCCTCCTTGCACATCTAATGGTGCATGAAAAGAAATCACAATAGGAGGATGGTTGCGCTAAATAAAATAAGACTTTTCAAACATTATAAACTATCTTTCATAGAAAATACTAAAGTCTACACTAAACTAGTTAGAGAAAGACTACATAGATTGTGAGTTTCAAAAGAATGTCATAAGCTTTTGTCCCACATGCATGGGGTGTTAATGTTTATTAATCTTTTAAGGTAATGTGCATAGTATGATTGTAAATGAAGGAGAAGAAGCTCTTGGTTAGTGTGCATGGAGTATGGATGACTTGGTGGGCAGCGGGCCGCATAAATTTTAAAGAGAAGATGCAAAGAAAGATTTAAAAAATTTAGAAGTTTTATCCCCCATTGCTGGTGGGAGGGGAGAAATAGATGTTTATAAGGTAAAAGGCTCGCATAGTAATTTGAAGAAGAATCCTGGAGGCTATGCATGCCCATGAGCTCAGGAGTTGCCTAGAAAACTGTGTGCGATGATGAAGGATGAAAATAAAATTTTGATGGACCCCATAAAGGTGATCTGGTAGATGACATGGTGTAGAGGCATGTAGATTAGGTGCACATCTTGAGGTAGATCAAATCGATAGCAGGCGCTGATCGCGAAGGAAGATCTACGGTTGGCACAATGGACTAATCTGAAAGATGTGAGGAAGTTATCATTGAGGAAATGCACCAGGAAAACATGTGGTGGGGTGACAGTAGTGCGGTCAACATGGCGTTCAAATGGAGATGAGGTGGCGGTCATGCAGAAGAAGGATCTGAAAGTGGCATGCATCCTGAGGTGAAATTTATGGCTGGGGCAATGGCACTATAAAGAATTGCAAGCTAATTAGCCATTAAGGGAACGCGATAGGCCACCACATGGCACATGGATAGGTAGTGGACCAGACATAGGGAAGATGATGCAAGTGCCTAGCTAGACCTACAAGCCAATCAAAGAATGACACATGGCATGAGATGGCAAAATTTGGAACAAGTGCAGTTAAAGGTAATAAAATAAAATAGGAAATATGCATGGAATTAATGAGATTGAAATTTTAAAATAATATATCATTTCAATTCAATAGTCCAATAATTGAATTGGTATATAAATTCAAATATTTCTAAATATTCTAAGCTATTGAAGAAATATGCACCTAGAGGAAAGAGTTTATTCAGTGATTTCAAGGGGCAATTTTTATCAAAAGTATCAAGTATCATATACCGTCAAAAAGGTATTGAAACTAGGATTTTTATTTTGTAGTCCATTTTGGTGTAGGATAAAATTAGTTTAAACATAATGAAGAAAGAGTGAATCAACTTAAAATCAAATTTTAAGTAGTTGAGGCAGGGCAGTTTTCATATATCTTGGGAAGAGGACATGTGTTTGTTGGAAAAGCAATCTAGAGATTTTCTTTTCCTACATATCCATTTTTCTCACCATTGTATAAGTTTCCAAATTCCTAGCCTCAAGTTATGCTTAACTCTAGGAGCTTCCATTTTCAGTTGGTTCCAGATTAGGGATATAGCTTGTTGATTTTACTAGTTTTGCTTAAGGTAGAATAGATTTTCATTGGTCTTTTGTAGCTTATTGAACATGCATGTGTCTGATTGCAAATTTATGTGCAGTAGTGTGATTTTTCATGCTTAATATAGAAGTTCAAGATTCATATCTCTCCTTGGTGTCAGTCTTGTGAAGTCTGAATTTTCTAATTCTCTGCATAGGGTTTACCAATGTATGTTTTATCATTCTCTAGTTCTGATCTAGGATCAGATTAAATAATGTTGGATGTGACATAGTTTCATTTGGTTGTCTAAAAGAGGATTTCTGTACGTAGTAATGATTTCTACTGATTGTATTAATGGCTTAAAATCATTGATAATAGTTGATTATTGCATTTCTAAATTTGGTTAAAGGACATTTCCCATAAGCACTGGCTGGTGATTAGAATCTTTTGTACCTTTTCATTTTGAGTTCAATCTTGGTCATATTCTACAATTTAAAGAAAAATTTTGACATATCTGAAGGTTTTTGTGGTTTGTGGTGTTGTACTAATCTCAGGATCCATTTCAAGGTCAATGTTCAATGGGTGATTAGCTGGTCATCTAGTATCTCCCAGTCATGTTAAGCCATTCTGAGATCTCTGTTGATTTACACCTTACTAAACATTTGAGGGTGTTGAAGGGTGTCCCCCCCTTGGTTTTGAAGAACCTAAAGCATAGAAGAATGGATCCACATCCTTGTTAATTTATCATTTTTAGTCTTGGTTGAATACTAGGAGTTGGCTACTATTTAAAATACATCAAAGTGTGAAAGGGTTTATGTTCAGTAATCACAACATAAAAAGGCTCTAACAAAATGGTGACTCCTCTGGGGAGAGATGTAAGAAATTTTTTTGAACGTGTGAAGAAATCTCTGGTGTTTCATTTATTATATTATTTGACACATCTAAGTCACCAATAAAATGATGAATCTACTGATAAATTTTTTTTTAAATGCATATTTAATAAGGTTTCAGTTGAGCTTGGCTCCTTGCTTTCTTAATTTTTAGTCCATTTAAGTCTGTCTAGATTTGCATATAGTTGAAAATTTATTTCCATATCATGGGTTTTGAAGGATATTGTCTTGTGGCTACGATATTTTTCTCCAAGAGTTCATGTCTTGTGAGGAGTTATTTATATCTTGTAAAGGTCTTTTGCAAAGGGTTTGTCCTTGCAAACTGACATAATATTTCCCAATTTGTATTGGACGGTGACTCACATCTCTGCAATAGTGCTGAATGAAAGATTTATTTCAAAATATCTGCAAGATGATAAAGACAATCACAAGATCTTGAGGTGAAGCAGCATCCCAAAGGAAATTAGGGTGATCTTCTAAGTCTTTCAAGGAATGGACACCAACGAAGAAATAAATGAACATGCAATGCTCCCCCATCATGAGAATCTGAAAGCTTAAATGCAAGTGTGAGAGAATTTGAGTTGGGATTACATCTCAGAACTTTCAAGTTCTCTTGCCTCCTAGAGGAGGTGGTGACTCTACAAAATATTTAGTGGAAGGTGTGAAGGTGATTTCAGATCTAGCATCTTGCAACCACTATAATATGTGCCAGGTATTTTTCTCTTCATGGTAAAATTTTTCCATGAGAATAATTATGAATAGTTTCCTTATTAGGTGAAGAAGTCACTGAAAAGAAGGAAAGTGAATTTAATTGTTTCCCATACTTCTTATTTTATAAATCTTGGTTATCAACTTCAGAAGTATGTTATGTTGTTATGTGAAACAAATGATTGCATAACTGGGATAGAAATCTTTGTGAATGAAAAGATGTATTGTAAATAAATAATGCAATGGACTGTCTCTTGTTAATGTATCAAGATATTTTGTCTGTATCTAAAATTTATCTAGCAGATCTTGAAGAAATTGAAAAGGATATTGCATTATTTAATCAAAGAATACAAGACCAAGTCATTTTTTTTTTGAAAAGACATGTAGGAGAAATAAATGAAGAATCCATAGATGTGTTTTATCAAAAGTTTTTCAATGCATATGATAAGCTATCAGAAGGGATTGAACTTCAATAATCTGCATATTTTCATTTGATCTTAGAACTTTGTATGCCTAAGTTAGTAAATTGGTCTGCATCATGTAGAGAGGAAGGAATTGAACTGGTTAATAAATGGATATATGAATTTGAATAATCTGAATTTGAAAGTAATGATGATGTTGAATCTAGTTGTGCAGACAATGTTGACTATGATGTTGATAGTGAAGTAGATGAATAGCAAGATTACAAAGAAGAAAATCTAGTTGCGGATGTTTTTGTTGGATTTGAAGATTTGTTTTATTATTAGCATGGAAGGGAAGAATTTTTTTCTCAGTTTGGGGAAGAGTCTTGTGATCAGCAAGATAATAGTTATCATGTGGATACAAGTTGTTGTGATGACACTTTTCCCATGATGATGTGAGTTAAGAGATTACAGTCCCTATTTCAAATGATCAAGATATTTTCAACAGCAAAGGAGAGATTAAAAACAATGAAAATGAAATCCAATGTTCATTGAGCAGCAAATTTTTTTTAGAATTATTAGCTGTTGATTTTTAGAGGTATGCAACTGATATAGATTCTAATTTTCAATATCTAGTTTATATTTGTTTTGACAATGAATACATGCAAATGGATGTAAGGTATGAAAATTATGTTGATTTTCTTCTTTCTACTTCTGAGGCAAACAATATGCAACATATAAATGCATTTGATTGGGTGAAATATGATTATGTCAAGTATAATGAATATGAGGACTCATATGCTACTATGGATTCAGATTTGGATGAATTTGGTGTAAATGATTCTTGCATTGATCAGGATGTTGAAGAAAATAATAAATTTGAATGTGTGTTTTCATCATTACAAGTAATGAGTGAGACATAATTAATGATCCATTTTCAATCTTGGAAGATTCTGATAAAGACCATGGTTAGCAAGCTACATCCGGTCTTATGCAATCAGATTTTTGTTTGAAAGAGTTTAATCCTAGTTTGCAAATCACTGTTTTGAATGAACATCTTGTTTTCGTGCAAACTAGTGATCTTGTTGAGTTTGTCTCTAACCATGTAAAGGGGCTGGAATGTTTTCCTTTTTAGATTTCTAGAGGTGGTAAAAAGTGATGTAAGGAGGACTAATAATGGGGCCTAGGACACACCCAGAACCAACCAACCTTGCAAATAATGTAGAAACAACATAGTGAGAGAAGAAAATACAATGATCCTTTATATTAATTTGATCAAAATTATTACATGTCGGGCTGTAAGGCCTTCCCAATTTTGGCCATATATTTAATGAATTACAATAATATCTTCATACAACAGAGATCATAGACCTATGATCTTAGTATCTAAACATTCACCTTCTTTGTCTAAAAATCATCCCTAAACTAAGAACATACACAAGAATATATACAAGATTCCACCACAAGAGGTCGAAGCTCAAATCCAAAAGTGAGGCCCAGATTTAGGTCCACATAGATCCCAATGAGAGACCCCAAATAAATTAATCCATTAGAATTAACTAAAAAAGTCAGCCCAAAGATCCAACTCGTAAAATAACAGTCTCGGGTAGATGGTCACCAAAAATCAGCAACCCATCGGTATAGCCTAACCAAAATCCATCAGTAAAGCATCACCAAAATCCATCGGTAAAGCATCACCCAAATCCATTGGTAAACATGCCTAAAAAATAGAGACAAGCATGCCTGAGCAACAAAACTCGAGTGACAGAGACAAGCATGCTCGAACAACAAAATATGAGTGACAGAGAACAAATTAAAGAACTAAAAGGAAAACATCTTTTTGGTTGTGTAGGATTGCCAATGACCCAAGATGCTCCTGCATCAAACACCTAGGGTTACAAGAAATGATTCTCTGAATCATTTATCAGGTCTAAACTAAAATCAATCCAACTTGGATTGAGAAATCTATGATGAGTCCTCAATCAGTCTTTTCTTCTACTTCACCAAATATTCCATGTATTCTTTTCCTCTTGTGCTTCTGCCAATTTTTTGTTTCAAAATATTTTCAACTTCTTCTATCTGTTTCTTAGGATAATCACTTAATATAGTCATTTCTTTATCAGGTTCATGATATTCATACAAGTCTGAAATATTCAATATAGGTGATATATCCATGTCATTAGGTAATTCAACCTCATAAGCATTTCCACTGTCAAATCTTCTTAGTATTTTGCAAGGACAAAATTTCTTCATCTTCAGTTTACCATATGTTCCAAAAGGAAATATTCCTTTCTTTAGATGAACCATCACTACATCACCAACTTCAAATTTTTTATGTCTTCTTGATCTGTTGGCACTGTCTTTGTATTTCTGATTACTTTTCTCTAGCTTCTATTTTACATCTTCATGCAATGTCTTCATAAATTCTACAAATTCTTCTACTTCAGAACTTCTTTTCTCTTCTCCAACAATCTCTCTCAAATCTGATATACCTCTTAATTGTTTCCATGAATAATCTCAAATGGTGTCTTTCCAGTACTTCTATTTACTAAACTATTGTACACAAATTCTGCTTGTGCCAACATCATATCCCAATTTCCTGGTGTGTCTACAACTAAGCATCTTAACAAATTTCCCAAAATTTTATTTACAACCTCTATTTTTCCATCAGTCTATGGATGAAATTTAGAACTAAACTTCAACTCTATGTCCAACTTCTTCCAAAGTGTTCTCCAAAAATAGCTAACAAACATACTATCTCGGTCAGAGATGATACTCTTCGGTAATCCATGCAATTTGACAATTTTCTTAAATAAAATATCTGTTAGGTGTATTATAGCTGATGTTTTCTTACATGCTATGAAATGTGTCATTTTAGATAATCTATCCACAACAAAAGTTATGGAATCATTACCTCTTGATATCCTAGGTAAGCCAAGAACAAAATCAATGCTGATATCACTCCAAGGTTTTTCAGGGACAATAATAGGTGTATACAAACTAGTGTTCTGACTCACTCCTTTTGCACCCTAACAAACTCCACAACTTCTTACAAATTTTTAAACATCCTTGTACAATTGAGGCCAAAAATACCTCTCCTTCAGCAAACTCAATGTTTTATCAATACCAAAATGTCCAGCCAATCCACTACTATGTTTCTCCTTGATCAAATTAGTTCTCATTGATCCTCTTGGTATACACAACTGAATACCTTTGAACAACATATCTTCTTGAATGAAATAATATTTATACTTACTTGGTTTATTTTAATTAGGTTCTTTGCACACTCTCCACTGCTCTAAAAAATTAGGATCGCTTTCATACAAATTCTTCATGTCATCAAAACCAATAACTTCAATTCTCACTTCAGTCAATAATGACCTTCTTCTACTCAATGCATCAGCAACTCTGTTAGAAACTCCACTCTTATGATTAAGAACAAATCTAAATCATTGGAAATACTCTACCCATTTCATATGTCTCTTATTCAACCTTTTTTGACTACCCAAATATTGTAAAGCCTTATGATCAATATACAATACAAATTCAGTTGGCATCATAAATAATGTCTCCATTTCTTCATAGCTTGCACAATAGCATATAATTTTTTATCATAGACATAATATCTCATATTTTCATCATTCAACTTTTCACTAAAGAAAGCAATAGGTTTACCTTTTGAGTTAACACAGCTCCAATTGCACTTCCACTTGCATCACATTCAACTTCAAATACCTTATTGAAATCAGGTAATTCTAGCATAGGTAATTTAGCAACCTTTAGCTTCAAAGCTTCAAAACTTTTATCAGCTCCATGTGTCCATTTGAATTCTCTTTTGTCTCCTCTCATTGTTTCAGTCATAGCATTACAAATAGAACTAAAATTTATGATGAACTTCGTGTAAAAACTTTCCAATCCATGAAACAATCTTACCTTAGTGAAATTTTCATGTGTAGGCCAACTCAGTATAGCTTCAACCCTCTCTAGATCCATCTTTAAACCATTAGCTAAAATGACAAAAGACAAATACACAAGCTCTTCCTTCATGAAGGAATATTTATTCAGATTTCTCAACAACTCTTCCTCTTTCAATCTCTATAACACTTACCTTATATGCATCAAATGCTCTACTGTAGTCTTACTGAATATCAGAATGTCATCCAAATATACAATCACGCGCTTTTTCAATAAATTCTTCAAAACTTCATTCATTAACCTCATAAAAGTACTGGGTGCATTAGTTAAAGAAAAAGGAATAAGAAACCACTCATACAAACCTTCCTTTGTCTTGAAAGAAGTCTTCCATTCATCTCCTTCTCTGATTCCAATCTAATGATATCCACTCTTCAAATCAATTTTGGTAAAATACTTTGCTCCACTCAAACAATCCATTATGTCATTCATTCTCGATATAGGAAACATATACTTCACTGTTATCATATTGATTGCTCTGGAATCAGTGCACATTCTCCATTCTCCAATCTTCTTAGGTTCCAATACAGTAGGTACAACACATGGACTCAAACTGTCTCAGATCAAGCCTTTGTTCACCAATTCATGAACTTGTTGGTTAAGCTCTTCATTCTTGGTCAGTGTTAACCAATGTGGTGCTTTGTTTGGTAAACTAGCTCTGGGACTCAGCTCCATACAGTGATTGATATCTCTCATTGGTGGAAAACCATCAGGTACATTGTCTGAAATTATCTCCTTATGCTCAATGAGTAACTTTCCAACTTCTATAGGAATGTCATCTTTTGTATTCTTACTTGGTTTTTTAGGAATCAAAGCATAACAAGTATCATTTCTTTTCAAATCTTTAACAAACTATCTACCTTCCATCAGACAAACTTTCATAGAGGTACATATCTCACCAACAGATTCTTCAATCAAAGGTAGCAAAACTTGCTTCTTACCATCAATCCAAATAGAATATCTATTCAATCTTCCATCATGTATAGCATGTCTATCATATTGCTAACATCTACCCAACAAAATATGATGATAATCCATAGCCATAATATCACATAACACCTTATCATAGTATTTTCCAATTTTTAGATTTGCAAAGCATTGTTTACTCACCATTAATGTATGATCATCCTTGATCAATGAGATCTGATAGGGCTTTGGATGTTTCATCCTTTCCAACTACAAATTTTCAACCATTTCCTCAAATGCCAGATTCTCTGAGGTTCCACTATCAATAATCACTTTCCAAACTTTGTCTACAACTCTACATCTGGTCTTGAACAAACTTTTCCTAATTTGATCTTTCTTATCCTTCTCACTTCATAGTATCCTTTGAATAATGAAATTTCCTTCCTGTTCAGCTTCATTTGGTGATTCCTCTTGTACCAATGCATTTTTTCTACTACTTCCTTTCTTTCTTGCATTTTCACATTCAAAATATGTATTTCCTTCACCACAATTGTAACAAGTGACTTAGAATCCCTTTCTGCTATATACACCTCTAGAGTAATTTCCTCTTCCTTGGTATGAATTTCTACCTTTCCATTCAGTCTTTCCTTTATCTTGAGGTGTGTCCAGGATTAAATTTTCTAGTTTAGATCTATTGTTTTCACCATGGGATCTACCTCTTCCTCTAGGGAATCTACCTCCTCTACCTCTTTGTCTTTGTTCATATCTTCTATTCAACTTTTCCTCAGCTTATAGGGAAAGTTGATATGCATCTTTAATGCTTTCTATTTTGACCAAATTGATCTCATCTTGTATGGAAATCTTCAAGCCATTCAGGTATCTTGCAACTCTTGCCACTTCATCTTCAACATGTCCAGATTTGATGTCCAATCTATAGAGTTCCTCAGTATAGTATTTCACAAATTTATCCTTCTGCTTCAAGCTTTACATTCTCCTAATCAGGTTAATCTAATAATCACAAGGTAGAAACTTGCCTTTCAATTTGTTTACCATCTTATCCCATACCTTGATTTTGTCTGTACCCTTCTTTTTCCAGTCCAATTGTAGATGTTTCTACCATAGGGATGCATGACCTTTCAACTTTGTTCATGCAATATTTAACTTCTTATCATTTGCTACACTTTTATATTCAAAATAATTTTCAATCTCTATTATCTAGTTAATCAATTCATGAGAATCCAATTTTCCACTGTACTCGGGAGGATTGAACTGAGGTGTGGATTTCAAACTTTTCAAGGCTCTCTGGAACCGCTCTTCTTCCTGATTCATCACATGTGCAGGTGCAGCTTCAACTTCAACCTCTTCATTTTCATCATCAGTAACAACTTCCAATCTAGCATCCATGTTTCTAAACATATCAACTAGACTTGGATCAGCATTTCCTCTCCAATGAACCATCTTGAATCCCTCTGCAATTATAGGTCAGATCACAATCTGCTACCCAACAAAAATACCAACTATGGTTAGGGTTTTGAGAAGGAACTAGATCTCACCATGCTCTAATACCATTTGACATAAGGAGGACCAATGATGGGGCCTAGGGCACATCCAACACCAACCAACCTTGCCAACAATGTGGAAACAACATAGTGACAGAAGAAAATACAGGGATCCTTTGTATTGATTTGATATAAATCATTACATGTCAGGCTGTAAGGCCTTCCCTGTTTTGGCCATATATTCAATGAATTACAATAAGATCTTCATACAACAGAGATCATAGACCTATGATCTCAGTATCTAAACATTCACCTTCTTTCTCTAAAAATCATCCCTAAACTAAGAACATACATAATAATATATACAAGAGTCCACCACAAGAGGTTGGCACTCAAATCCATAAGTGAGACCCACATTTAGGTCCACACAAATCCCAATGAGAGACCCCAAATAAATTAAGCCATCAGAATTAACTGAAGGAGTCGACCCAAAGATCCAACTCACAAAATAATAGTCTCGGGTAGATGGTCACCAGAAATCAGCAACCCCTCGGTAAAGCCTAACTGAAATCCATCGGTAAAGCATTACCAAAATCCGTCGATAAAGAATCACCAAATTTTTTTGATAAACATGCCTGAACAACAAACACAAGCATGCCCAAGAAACAAAACTAGACTGACAAAGACAAGCATGCCCAAGTAGAAGAACCCGAGTGACAGAGAACAAATTAAAGAACTAAAAGAAAAACATCTTTTTAGTTGTGTAGGATTTATAATCACCCAAGATGCTCCTACATCAAAAATTCTGATAGTTTTGTGTTACATATTGATCAGTGTTCTCAGTACTGTGGTGATGTCCTAGCACCTAATGACAATGACAATGAAGATGTTGATTATTTGTTATTTGATATAGTGAAGGTATTGGGCAGCATGTTGGATCATGTTGCAAGAAATAATAAGTATTGCTTACCTCTGATCCATGGAAATGAGAATCATGCTTTTGATAGGGGTAAGTGGTGATTTTATTTTTGTGGTTATTGGCCTTTTGTAAATATTGTAAATGTTGTATAGCCGCTTTTCTTTCAGTTGTGTGTTAGGTATTTTGTGTTTTCAATAAGGAACCCCGGTTTTGGAAAGTTGACAAGAAGAAGTCTGATTTTTGAGTGGTCTGCTTCACCAAGAGAATTTGAATTATCTAAATACCCACAAGGGGCATGTGTCCCTAGACAGAGCCACTGTTGGTACTCTCAAATTTTCTACACATTTGGAGTGACCAATCTAAAATTTTCTCTAAGGCAAGGTGAGTACCCCTGAAAACTTTTTAATGATGCTTACTTGAAGTGCAAGTAAAATATGACCCGATGATTTTTATGAGATAATAATTGTGGAAAATGTCAAAAACCCATCATGGGGTAGATTTAATAGGTCACAACTTTTAGTTATCAGTTTTGATGAGTTTTGGAGATAGTTGTTTAAAGGTGTTCACTTAAATCTGCATTTTGCATATTACCTGATTATAGCAAATGGCCTACTTTACATGCTCCTATCTTTGACTTGATAGAGATTCATGATATAAGGATGGGTCAAAGGTGTTTTAGGCATGAGAGAGAAGCTAGGTTTCCATTTCTAGATTCTTAGGAGTTCATATGATAAGTTTTCCCAAGCTATTGTATTTGCAATTTATGTTCTCTCACAATCTGAATTGCAGAATTATGAAGTTGTTGACTTTGAGGTTTCACAACTTGCACCCAGTTGAATGGAATGGAAAATTGAGTGTTCCACTATATTTTAGTCATGGAAATGTCCTACTATGAATATTTTGAGTCCATGATGAATCTGTTTGGGCAGTTTACCAATCTCATTTTGTTTACAGTTCTAACAGTTTAATGGAGATCAATTGCACCGTTAAGTTGGAGGCCCTATTCATGATGTTATGTATTGAATACCATGATTATTCAAATCAATAAAATGGTGCCCCTTTATTTTAGACAAATTTTACTCCAAGTTTGCAATTTTTTTTCTCCTGAGGGTTTCATTTGCATGCTTATCAAATTCCTTTCATTTGCAGAAATAGTTATTTCCTCATATATTCTTTTTTGTAAGTTCCAAGTGGCTACTTTTAAGGGTTTGCCAAATGCGTCTGAATGATCATCAAGAGCTGCATTTCTAGATTCCTTCTCTACATATAATATATTACCCATATCCAAAAGCTCAAGTTTTTAGAAGGTCACTTGACTTGTTTTCAATGTCAAAACTAGATGTGTTTTATTGTTACTTGATAGCCCGTTATTTGCAGAATAGTTTTGAAGAGGCAAATTGAATGTTTAAAATCATGTGACTTGTTGAGTTTCATCAGGTGTCACTTTGAAATATGGAAGAATGATAAACATTGAAATTTTGTTCCCAGCACCATCTTTTGATTACTTGATTTGTTAGTTTTTGAAGCTAGTTCCTGATGCCAGTTGTTGTTTGTATGGTCAATTTGTAGAGGTATAAAAGCTGGATGATTATGATCACTAATTTGACACTTTATGGTCTAATTTCACTAAAATCCATGTTTTGGGAAACTTGAGGTAAAAATCAATTTCAAAATGTTGATATGCAAACCAAGATCTCAAGGATCCATCTTTTATTATGTCATTTAAATGCCCAATCTTTGTGGTTCTAAAGTATGTTGTAATTATTGACTCACCAACAAGATGCAGTATTATAATGGACATAATAAGGGGACTATCCTATCTATTCACTTGCTTATAACAATGTAGAACGTGACATGTTTCATTATGTAGATCCTCACTACGTACCTCCTGAATGTAGACAGAACAATTCACTAGTAAGGATTCCAATCCTAAATTTAAATAAAACACCTAGATGATCAAAGAAATTGTAGTTGAGGAAGTTACTTACATGCCATCTTGCAATGAATTGGCATATATGATCAAGAGAGCTCAAAGCACCAGGATGATTTTCTATCACCTGTACACTTCCATTAGTTTAATGAAAAAATGGAAATGTTGTAGCTAGAGCATCATATCAAAGTGTTTTATGATACTCATTTAATGCATACCATAGCACATAGGCCTAAACTTGAATCCTTTTTCTCAATGACATCACGTATCCTCTACTAGAATAGAAGGATAAAAGAAGCACCACCAAAACCAGCTAATACATCCTAAAACTCCCAATTCAATTTCCAGCATGATCCAAAATTAAAATTAAGATTGCATCTTGGAATGTATGAGGAAGTGAAACATCCTCAAAAAAGAAAGCTTGGAACATTATCATTATGTACATCATCATAAAACTGATACTTTTCAGATCCATACTTTATCATCTATATTTGTTGATATTCACTCTATTTATTTGACCAATCATACACTATATATATATATATATATATATATATATATATATATGTTTCCAATCACTCAGAAAGTAGGAAAATATGGCACATAATGTGTGTAGGATAATTTGCAGTCAATGGAAGACAAGGTCCTCAGGTGGTCTAGACAAAACCTATCCAACAGTGAGCAAGCATAAATCAGAAGCTTAATCAACTCTATCCCATCATGCCATCAGTGCATGATCTAATATTAGGCACATTTGACTCTAGTCAAATTAACTATATCATTCAGAACAAATGTTATAAATAAAGAACATTCCACTCCAGTTAATTCATGTATAGCAACTAAAGCTTGCACATATGCAAAGTAGGAGTTCTGCGCAATAAGGAATGTGGAAACATAGACAAAGCATGGTGAATGTTCAAGTGGCCTGCATAATGGATTTAAAAAGAAGCACAATGATAGAAGATAAAAAGCAATGTGGATGCATAGATAAGGCTTGTTGTATCTAAAATTCTGCAAAAGCAATTTCCAAAAGGATATGCATGGCAAAGGAGATGTTTTGACCAATATGCTAGCACAGATGTTTGTTGAAAGCCCCTGCATAGTACTTCAAGATCTGCGCAAGGAGGGTTTTTTAAAAGTTTAAAACAAGTATATCATATTTGGAGTATACTACGTTGGGTAAGTGAAGAAAAGGAAGAGTTGTGCAACAGTTTGAAAGAAGAGGAGGCTGTATTTTTAAATATTGGAGACGGGTTTAGAAACATCCAGCAAATGTAAAGCGGCAGGGATAAAGAAAAGACCACAATCTTTGCCAGCAGTCCTCCCTTGTGCATAAAATTATGCATGAAGAGAAATCAAAATAGGAGGATGGTTGCACTAAATAAAATAAGACTTTTCAAACATTATAAACTATTATTCATAGAAAATACTAAAGTCTGCACTAAACTAGTCAGAGAAAGACCACGTAGACTATGAGTTCCAAAAAAATGTCATAAGTTTTTGTCTGACATGCATGGGGTGTTAATGTTTGTTAATGTTTTTAATGTAATGCACATAGTATGATTGTAAATGAAGCAACAAAAGCTATTGGTTAGTGTGTGTGGAGTATGGATGACTCGGTGGGCAGCAGGCTACATAAATTTTGAAGCAAAGATGCAAAGAAATATTAAAAACACTCATAAGTTTAGTTCCACATTGCTGGTGGGAGGGATAAATAGATGTTTATAAGGTAAAAGGCTCACATAGTAATTCAAAGAAGAAGACTGGAGGCTATGCACGCGCATGAGCTCAAGAGGTGCCTCAAAAGCCATGCATGACGATGGAGGATGAAATAAAAATATTGATGGACCCTGCAGAGGTGATGTGGTAGATGACATGGCATAGAGGCTTGCAGATTAGGCACACATCCTGAGAAAAATCAAATCGATGGTTGGCACTGATCGCGAAGGAAGATCTACAGTCGGAGTAATAAACTGATCAGAAAGTTGTGAGGAATTTATCATTGAGGCAATGCACCATGCTGACATGTGGTGGGGTGATAGCACTGCATTTGATCTGGCATCCAGATGGAAATGAGATGGTGGACACACAGAAGAAGGATATGAAAGTGGCACACATCTTGAGGTGAAATCTGACAGCTGGCGCAATCGCGGTATGAAGAGTTGTAAGGTAATTAGCCATCAAGGGAACACAACAAGCCGCCACATGGAACATGGAAATTTGGAAGGCCAGACACAAGGTAGATGATGTAGGCACCCTATTGGACTTGCAGGCCAATCAGAAAATGACACATGGCATGAGTTGGCAAAATTTAGATCAAGTGTAGTTAAATGGTAATAAAAATAAAATAGGAAATATGCACATGATTAATGAGATAGAAATACAAAAATAAAATGTCATTTCAATTCAATAGTCCAACTATTGAATTGGTATATAAATTCAAATATTTCTAAATATTCAAAGCTATCGAAGAAATATGCACCTGGAGGAAAGAGTTTATTTAGTGATTTCAGGGGGCAATTTTTATCAAAAGTATCAAGTATCATATGCTTTCAGAAAGGTATCAAAATGAGAATTCTAATTTTATAGTTCATTTTTGTGCATGATAAAATTAGTTTCAATATAATGAAGAAAGAGTGACTCAGCTTAAAATCAAATTTTAAGCAGTTGGGGCAGGGTAATTTTCAGATATTTTGGGAAGAGGACATGTGTTTGTTGGAGGAGCAATCTGGATATTTTGTTTTCCTACATATCCATTTTTTGGGCCATTGTACAAGGTTCCAAATTATTAGCTTCCACGGTTAGTTTCAAGTTGTGCATAACTCCAGGAGCTTCTAGTTTCAGTTGGTTCCAGATTAGGGATATAGCTTGTTGATTGTACTAGTTTTTCTTAATGTAGAATAGATTTTCATTGGTCTTTTGCAGCTTATTGAACATGCATTTTTCTGATTGCAAATTTGTGTGTAGTAGTGTGATTTCTCATTCTTAATACAAAAGTTCAAGATTCATATCTCTCCTTGGTGTCAGTCTTGTGAAATCTAAATTTTCTAATTCTCTGCATAGGGTTTACCTATGTATGTGTTATCATTCTCCAGTTCTGATCTAGGATCAGATTAAATAGTGTTGTCGATGCGACATAGTTTTATTTGGTTGTCTACAAGAGGATTTCTATAAGTAGTAATGATTTGGACTAATTGTATTTATGGCTTAAAATCATTGACAATAATTGATTATTGCATTTCTGAATTTGGTTAAAGGACATTGCCCATGGATAAAGCACTAGCTGGTGATTAGTATCTTTTGTACCTATGCATTTTTAATTCAATCTTGGTTATATTCTACAATTTAAACATAAACTCTGACATATCAAAAGGTTTATGTGGTTTGTGGTGTTGTACTAATCTCACGCTTCACTTCAAGGTCGAGGTTCAATGGGTGATTAGTCAGTCATCTAGTATCTCTCAATCATGTTGAGCCATTGTGAGATCTCTACTAATTTACACCTTACTAAACATTTGAGGGTGTTGAAGGGTGTCCCCAATTGGTTTTTCCAAACCTAAAGCGTATAAGGATGGATCCACATCCATGTTGTTGGAAAGTGTCAATGCAAGCAATTGTTATTTTATCATCACTATCAAACCTTAAGTTGTGAGACTATTGTTATATGTTTGAGTACCATATCTATTGTTGATGAAGAAGATTTAACAAGAAGACCAAGTGAATGGTTGAGTTAAGGAAAATAAAAGGGTACTTGATCAGATGGCACTCTCACAAAGTAATTATTTTTTTATCTTTCAAACACAGTTTTTCTGGCTATTCTGTGCCGAGCAAAGTTGCTTGTGCCGAGTGAAGTTGTTTGTGATGAGAAAAGTTGTTCAATGTTGAGCACCATTGAAATTGCCGAGTGAAAATAGTGATGTTGGCTGACTTACAGTAATTGGATTAATGATGAGATTTGAGATCTCTGGCCAACTTAGTTAATTTTATTGGGATATGTAATGTTAATTAAAGATTGATCCATGTCATTTAATGTATGGGTAAGCGTAATTAATGCATGGTTTCAAGATTTAATTAGAGACTACTTTGGAGAAGTAAATGTAAAGCAAAGATGGAATGATCTGTTGGATTTGACCTAACCTAAGATCTATGATCTTGTTTAAGTGGAAAAAGATTTATCTAACCTAGACATAGAGGTATATGATAGCCTCAGGGGTTATTCATGAAGTGTGTGGATGAATGCAAGAGTGTATGTGTATGCAAAAAGGTTTGCATTGTTGATTTACTATTTGGCATGATCTAGGAGAGAAGGAAAAATACAGAAGTAGACAGTTGTATGTGTGATTTCTTGATGGATTTCCAAGAAGATCAAAAGGTTGAAATGACAATGCAGGCTATCTAGTAAGTTAACATCAAAGCTATAATTGGATTTGAATTTGTAAAGTAAGTTGTATGTACCAAATCACAACTACTTATTACTTTCTTACCAATGTATCAGTTAAATCCTTTAACAAGGTTGACCTAACAGTCATTTGTATAAATAATCTAACAAGGTGACATTCAGATTGGAATGTTCTAAGTCCTCTAACAAGGCTACTCTTGACAGGGTGATTAAATCCTTTAACCAGGTCACACCTAGCAGTGTGTTATTGTAACCTTTCACAGGGCTGGCTCCTCACAAGGCATCACTTCAGAAGAGTGAAAAATTGGTAGCATGTTACTAGTGGTTTTTCCCATATTGGATTTCCATGTTAAATACTTGTGTCAACTTGTGGGAATGCTTAAATTTTTCTTTAATATTATGTTTCTACAAGTTAATTTCAATTGACAGCAAACTGCTTGATCAAAGTTGCTAACTTATGCTACTGCTACCGAGTAGATCTGAAATATTGAAAGTTTTTATTTGGTACATCTAGACCTGAGGATAACTAATTCACCCCTCCCCTCATAGTTATTCTAAATTTGTTCTAACAATTGGTATCAAAGCAGTGGTCTCCTAAAAATAGTTTGAAGGTACTTGGAGAAAAAAGATCAAGATGTATAAGAAGGAGGTTCCTAAGCTAAACAAAGATAACTTCCTTGCATGGTAGAGTTTGATGAAACTACATTTGGCTAGTATTGGAGATGATGCTAAGTGACTTATTGAACATGCCTATGTACCACCTACTGCTCCTCTTACTGCTGCATAACTAAAAGAAAAGAAAGAGCACAATCAGGCAATGTTGGAGATAGCCTCCTCATTCAGCTATTCTGAGTTTGACGATATAAAGAGCTACACAAATGCAAAGTAGATGTGGGAAAAACTTGCTACTATCTATGGTGGAGACACAAATGCACTGGGAGCTAAATCAAAAAGTCTAAGAGGTAAGTTTTATGAGATGAAAATACAAGAAAGTGAAAATCTCATTCAGTACTATGGTAGAGTAAAAGTTGTAAATGCCATTAGAGGGGCTAATGGAACAATTGATGAGAACACCATTATGAGAAAGGTACTAAGAAATTTACTTCCTATATATGCTATTAGAGTTTATGCAATTCAAGAATTGAGATGTACTACTAAAAATAATCTAAATTTGGAAAATCTGATAGGCAGACTCACTGCATTTGAAATGTCTAATTATGATAACTATAATCCACAAGGAATTGATTCTACTTTTAGATCATAGCTAGTTCTCAATAAATCTGAGAAAGGAAAGAAACATGTGGACAATGATAGTGACACTTCTAATGATGATCTTGAATAACTTGAAGCACTTATGGAAAAAAGACTATCCAAAGGAAAAGGAAAATACAAAGGTAAACATCCTATTATTTGTTTTTTGTCCAACAAAGTTGATCATATAGCTGCTAGATGTCCTGACAAAAATGAAAAAGATGAAAGAAGGGGCAACAAATACAAAGAATACAAAGACAGAAAGGATGACTAAGAATTTAGGAAATATAAGGACTACAAAGACAAAAGTAAGAAATCTTTTTATATTGCTGAAGAAACTTTTGACAATGACACTGATAATTCTGATGACAATGATATAGAAGTTGTTTATGTTGCAATGAAAGAAGATTCTGATGATGATGATAAAACTACACTAATATCTTATATGAGAAAAAATGATCATTGGATCATTGACAGTGGTTTTTCCCATCATATGACTGGTGACAAAGATAATTTTGAAACCCTAAACCAATGTAAAGGAGGATATGTAAAATTTGGTAATGATTCACCATGTCTTATCAAAGGTAATGGATTGATTAACCTGACTGAAAAAATCAGATGTGATGATGTGTATTGGGTTGATGATCTAAAATACAATTTTCTGAGTGTTGCACAGCTGAACTCTTCTGGTTACAAAGTTGAATTCCATCATAGAACAGCAAAAATCTATGATTCTACTGAAGAATTAGTTGGAACTGGTGATCAAACCAAAGGTAACTTATTTTATCTAGATTTATCTGAAGAAACATGTTTGTTTGCATAGTACAATGATGTTTGGTTATGACATAAGAGGTTGTGTCATGTGAAATTTGATAACTTGGTAAGCATAAGTAAACTGAAAAAGGTTAGAGGGCTACCTAAGTTAAAGAAACCTGAGAATGCTATGTGTAAACAATGTCAACTTGGAAAGACGACTAAGTCAATTTTCAAAAGAAAAACATGTGTATCAGAGGAAATTCTAGAATTAGTCCATACTGATCTCTATCATCCCATTGGAGAAAGAAGCTATTGTGGTGCTAGATACTTTATTTTATTTGTTGATGATTATTCAAGGATGATGACTGTAATGTTTCTCAAGCAAAAATCTGATGCATTCCAGTTATTTAAATGGTACTTAGCTAAATTTGAAAAGGAAACAGGAAAATATTTGAAATGCTTAAGATCTGACAGAGGTGGAGAGTTTATTTCTAATGAGTTTAATAGGTTCTGTAATGACCGAGGCATAAAGAGACAGATGTATGCACCCAGGACTCCTCCACAAAATGGTATTGCTAAACGAAGGAAAAAATCTATCATGGACTATGAAAGAACACTAATGATGGAGAAAAATGTTGCACATAAATATTGGAAAGAAGCTGTGAGTACTACAGTCTATACACTGAATAGAGTTCAAGTCAAGAAAGGTACAAATGCTACACCTTATGAACTTTGGTATGGTTATGCACCTAGTGTAAAGTATTTTGAAGTATTTGGAAGCAAATGTTTTATACTGAAAGACAACATAAATGGAAAACTAGATGCTAAAGGAGAAGAAGGCATATTCCTTGGTTATTCAAAAAAAAGAAAAGCATACAAATGTATGAATTCTAATACTAACAAAATTGTTGAAAGTGCAAATCTAAGAATTGTTGAGTTTGCAGAAAGAAATGAAGCTGAAAGTACACAAGAGCCTAAAAGCTATAGATCATTAATATATATTGATGAGGAAGATTCTAATTCACTACCTGAGACTACTATTGTACAATAGCATGCACCTGCCGAGTCAAAGAGTGGATTTGCCAAGCAAATGGAAGTGAATGCCAAGCTATCTGATGGAGATGCCTAGTCACAGAATCAATCAGAGCTTAATACTGACAATGAACCTAAAGCAAGGGCTGAGCCTACCCTAGCAAATATGTGAGAAGAAATCACAATTCTGATCAAATCATTGGATCAAAGGATTCTACTGTTATGACAAGAATTAAGTTGAAAAATGACACATGTTTATTATGTGAATTTGAGCCCAAAACAGTAAAAGATGCTTTAGATAATGAAGATTAGATACAAGCAATGAATGAGAAAATTGAACAAATTGAGAAGAACAAAACTTGGACACTTGTACCGAGGCCAAAGGATAAAAATGTAATTGGCACTAAGTGGGTATTCAGAAAAAAACTGAATGAACATGGAGATGTGACAAGAAACAAAGCTAGAATTGTATTCAAGGGTCATGCATAGGAGGAAGGAATTGACTATGGTGAAACCTTCACCCCAGTTGCAAGATTGGAAGGTGTCAAAACCTTACTTGCATATGCAGCCTATAAAGGATTCAAAGTTTATTAGATGGATGTGAAATCTACATTTCTCAATGGAATCTTGGAAGAAGAAGTGTATATTGAGAAAGCTGGTGGTTTTATAGATCCAAACACAAGGGATATAGTTTGTAGATTGCACAAAGAATTATATGGATTGAAATAAGCACCAAGAGCATGGTATGAGAGATTGCACAATTATCTGATCAAGATTGGATTTGCAAGAACCAATGACAACAACAACCTGTACTTAAAGACAAAGCAAAGCAAAGGTAAATTATTAGCTGAAATTTTTCTGGATGACATCATATTTAGTGGACAAGATGTGTTATGTCAAAAATTTGCAAAAGAGATGCAAACTGAGTTTGAGATGTGTTGCCCCACTTTTCATCCTGTACCCATGCTGTCAAAGTGGAAGATTTTGAAGTCATAGTCAAGTCTAGTCTTGTTTGAGTCTAGGTCTAGGTCTTCCTTAGGTAGGAAGTTCTTGCTGGTTTTCCCTGCCACTTCCTTTCCTTCTTTAAGCCAGATGGGTTATCTGAAAGTCTTCTCATTTTGGGTAGGTTATAGATCCCAACCTGGCAAGGATGATGTGCTCCTATTGATGATCTTTTTCAAGCAGAAGAATGATTGGGAATCATAATTTCCAGGCATTCAAAAGAAATCAGAGAAGACTCTTCATATAGATGATGCAGTGGCAGAGCTATGATTGTAGATGTGAGGAGTTATGCTTGATATCTGTCAAATGGCATTGGATCTAAGCATGGTGATTGACAGGATGAACAGAATGGGCAATGTGATATAATTGCATAACTATAACAGAGAATTGAGAAGAAATCAGAAAAGGTGATATGCCACAATGAATATGCAGTTGAAATATGTGTTTTTTTGGTTTGTATTCTGCTCTTTCAAGTGCGATAGCACATAATATGTATGTATTCAATACATTTTCCACAGCCTATAAAAGTTGATGATTTTCACTATTTGAAAGCATGGATTGATTCTATGGTGTCTTACGACCCCAACAGTGAAAACTGCATGAGATTTGGAGTTGAAATGAGAAAGTTATGGCGCGGTGGGATTTTTCATTCTGGCTTCTCCATGGCGGAAGATTGAGTTTTGGCTTCTCCATGGCGGAAAATTGAGTTTTGGCTTCTCCATGGTGGAAAATTGAGTTTTTGCTACTCTGTGGCGGGATTCGCACTCTCCAAGTAGATTTCTGCAAGCCTACATAAGTCATCATCGAGCTTTAAGGAATCTTTTATTATTATTTAAGTGTTTCATATCGCATGTGCCTTAAGTTAAAAAAAGACTC
>MU225517.1:843574-866064 GCA_018584345.1 Thuja plicata | reverse complement strand
AAGAAAGAGAAATTACAAAGAGGGAAAGATTACATAGAGGCAAGAGTTACTATTGAAAATATTGAAGTGATTATCTACTCAGAGGGAGTCTATAGATGATTAGACACAGATGATTACAGTGTGATTACAGACATAGAGGGAGAAATGTTTTACAGTTAAGAATCAAAACAAAGCTAAAGACATTAATGAAGATTTGTTCATATCAAGGAACACAGGTGAACTTTTGGATTGGTTGGTAACTATGCTTGTTAAATCATTGTTTAAATATTTTGTGTTGCCATCAATGCCAAAGAGGGAGATTGTTGGAAAGTGTCAATGCAAGCAATTGTTATTTTTTCATTGTTGTCAAACATTAAGTGGTGAGACTATTGTTATCTATTTGAGTACCATATCTATTTTTGATGAAGAAGATTTAACAAGAAGACCAAGTGAATGGTTGAGTTAAGGCAAATAAAAGGGTACTTGATCAGTTGGCACTGTGGCAAAGTAATTAGTTGTTTATCTTTAAAAGATAGTTTTTCTTATTGTTCTGTGCTGAGCAAAGTTGCTTGTGCCGAGAAAAGTTTCTTGTGTCGAGTGAAGTTGTTCATGATGAGCAAAGTTGTTCAATGTCGAGCACCATTGAAATTTCTAAGTGAAACAGTGATGTTGGCCGACTTACAATAATTGGATTAATGATGATATTTGAGATCTCTGGCCGACTTAGTTAATTTTATTGGGATATGTAATGTTAATTAAAGATTGATCCATGTCATTTAATGTATGGGTAACCATAATTAATGCATGGTTTCAAGATTTAATTAGAGACTACTTTGGAGAAGTAAATGTAATGCAAAGATGGAATGATCCATTCGATCTGACCTAACCTAAGATCTATGATCATGTTTAAGAGGAAAAAGATTTATCTGACCTAGACATAGAGGTATATGATAACCTTAGGGGTTATTCATGAATTGTGTGGATGAATGCAAGAATGTGTGTGTATGCAAAAATTTTTGCATTGTTGATTTATTATTTGGCATGATCTAGCGGAGAAGGAAAAATACAGAAGTAGAGAGTTGCATGTGTGATTGCTTGACAGATTTCCAAGCATATCAGAAGGTGGAAATGACAATGCAGGCTATCCAGTAAGTTAACATAAGAGCTATAATTGGATCTGAATTTGCAAAGTAAGTTGTATATACCAGATCACAACTGCTGACTACTTTCTTACCATTGTATCAGTTAAATCCTTTAACAAGGTTGACCTAATAGTCATTTGTATAAATCCTGTAACAAGGTGACATTCAGATTGGAATGTTCTAAGTCCTCTAACAAGGGCACTCCTGATAGGGTGACTAAATCCTTTAACCAAGTCACATCTAGCAGTGTCTTATTGTAACCTTTCACAGGGTTGGCTCCTCACAGGGCATCACTTCAGAAGAGTGAAAACTTGGTAGCATGTTACTAGTGGTTTTTTCCATATTGGGTTTCCACATTAAATACTTGTGTCAACTTGTGTGAATGCTTATAGTTTGCTTTACTGTTATGTTTCTACAAGTTGATTTCAATTGACAAGAAACTGCTTGATTAAAGTTGCTAACTTATACTACTGTTGTCGAGGAGATCTGAAATACTGAAAGTTTTTATTTGCTACATCTAGACCTGAGGATAATTGTTTCACCCCTCCCCTCTCAGTTATTCTAAATTCATTCTAAAACTTGTTAATTGGTCCTTTTCAGTCTCAGTTGGATACCCAGAGTTGTCTACCCTTTAAAATACATCAAAGGGTGAAAGGGTTGTTTTTCAGTAATCACAGCATAAAAAGGCACCAACAAAATGGTGACTCCACTAGGGAGAGATGTAAGAAATTTTTCTAAGCTTGTCAAGAAATCTCTGGTGTTTCATTGATTATATTATTTGACCCATTCAAGTCACCAAAAAAATGGAAACTCCATTGGGGAAAGTTGTATTAAATGCATAGTTAATAAGGTTTCAGTTGAGCTTGGCTCCTTGCCTTCTTAATTTTCAGTACAACTAAGTCTGTCCAGATTTCCATAGAGTTGAAAAGTTATTTTCATATCATGGGGTTTCAAGGATATTGTTTTGTGTCTAAGATATTTATGTCCAAGAGTTCATGTCTTGTGAGGATTTAGTTTTTTCTTGTAAAGGTATTTTGAAAAGGGTTTGTCCTTGCAAACTATCATAATATTTCCCAATTTGTATTGGGTGGCGACTCCAATCTCTACAGCAGTGCTAAATGAAATATTTATTTCAAAATATCTGCCAGACGATTAAGGTAATCACAAGATCTTGAGGTGAAGCAGCATCCCAAAAGAAAGTAGGGTGAGCTTCTAAGTCTTTCAAGGAATGGACACCAACGAAGAAATAAATGAACATGCAATGCTCCCCCATCATGAGAATCTAAAAGTTTAAATGCAAGTGTGAGAGAATTTGAGTTGGGATTACATCTTTGAACTTTCAAGTTCCCTGTCCTCCTAGAGGAGGTGGCAACTCTACAAAAGATTTAGTGGAAGGTGTTAAGGTGATTTCAGATCTAGCATCTTGCAACCACTAGAATATGTGTGAGGTATTTTTCTCTTCATGGTAAAATTTTTCCATGAGAATAATTATTGATATTTTCCTTATTAGGTGAAGAAGTCACTGAAAAGAAGGAAAGTGGCTTTAAAGGTTTCCCATCCTTCTTGTTTTATAAATCTCAGTTATCAAATTCAAAAGTATGTTATGTGAAACAAATGATTGCATAAGTGGGATAGAAGTCTTTGTGAATGAAAAGATGTATTGTAAATAAGTAGTGCAATGGACTGTCTCTTGTTAATGGATCAAGATATGCTACTTGTATCTGAAATTTATCTGGTAGATCTTGAAGAAATTCAAAAGGATATTGCATTATTTAATCAAAGAATACAAGACCAAGTCATTTTCTTTTTTGAAAGACATGTAGGAGAGATAAATTAAGAATCCATACATGTGTTTTATGAAAAGTCTTTCAATGCATGTGATAAGCTGTCGAAAGGGATTGAACTTCAAGAATCTGCATTTTTCATTTGTTCTTAGAACTTTGAATGCCTAAGTCAGTAAATTGGTTTGCATCATATAGAGAGGAAGGAATTGAACTTGTTAAGAAATGGATATATGATTTTGAAGAATCTAAATTTGAAAGTAGTGATGATGTTGAATGTAGTTGAGTGGACAATGCTGACTATGATGTTGATAGTGAAGTAGATGAATATCAAGATGTCAAAGATGAAAATCTCATTGTGGATGTTTTCGTTGGATTTGAAGATTTGTTTTATTATCGGCATGGCAGGGCAGACTTCCGTTCTTAGTTTGGGGAAGAGGCTTGTGATCAGCAAGAGAATCATTATCATGTGGATAAGAGTTGTTGTGATGAATATTTTTCTCGAGATGATGTGGGTTAAGAGATTGCAGTCCCTGTTTCAAATGATCAAGATATTTGCAGCAGCAAAGGAGAGATTAAAAACAATGAAAATGAAATCCAATGTTCATTGAGAAGCAATTTCATTTTAGAATTATTAGATACCGATTTTCAGAGGTATGCAACTAATATAGATTCTACTTTGCAATACCTGGTTGATATTTGTTTTGAAAATGAAGACATGCAAATGGATGCAAGGTATGAAACTTTTGCTGATTTTCTTCTTTCTACTTCCAAGGCAAATAATATGCAAGATGTAAATGCATATGATTGGGTGAAATCTGATTATGTCAAGTATAATGAATATGATGACTTATATGCTGCTATGGATTAAGATTCAGATGAATTTGGTGTAAATGGTTCTTCTATTGATTAGGATGTTGAAGAAAATGATAAATCTGAATGTGTGTTTTCAACTTTACAAGTGATGAGTGATCTATTAATTAATGATCCATTTCCACACTTGGAAGATGTTGATAAAGATCATGGTTAACAAGCTACATCCGGTCTTATGCAATCATTTTTTTTTTTGAAAGAGTTTAATCCTAGTTTGCAAATCATTGTTTTGAATGAACATCTTGTTTTAGTGCAAACTAGTGATCTTGTTGAGTTTGTCTCCAGTCATGTAAAGGGCCTGGAATATTTTCCTTTTCAGCTTGTCAAAGGTGGTAAAAAGTGTGACATTTTTTTGTTACATATTGATCATTGTTCTCAATACTGTTGTGATTTCCAAGCACCTAATGACAATGAAGATGTTGATTATTTGTTATTTGATATGTTGAATTTATTGGGCAGCATGTTGGATCATGTTGCAAGAAATAATAAGTATTTCTTAACTCTGATCCAGGGAAATGAGAATCAAGTATTTGATAGGGGTAAGTGGTGATTTCACTTTGGTGGTTGTTGGCCTTTTGTAAATATTGTAGATGTTGTATAGCGGCTTTGCTTTCAATTGTGTTTTAGTTGTTTTGTGTTTTCAATAAGGAACCCCGGTTTTGGAAAGTTGAAAAGAAGAAGTTTGAAATTTTAGTGGTCTTCTTCACTAAGAGAATCTAAATTCTATACATACCCACAAGGGGAATGCATCCCCAAATAGAGCCACTATTGGTACTCTCAAATTTGGCACAATTTTAGAGTGACCAATCTAAAATTTTCTCTAAGACAAGGTGAGTACCCCTGAAAACTTTTTGATGATGCTTACTTGAAGTGCAAGTAAAATATGACCCAGTGATTTTTATGAGATAATGATTGGGGAACATGTGAAAAAACTATCATGGGGTATATTTAATAGGTCACAACTTTAAGTTATCAGTTTTGATGAGTTTTTGAGATAGTTTCTTAAAGGTGTTCACTTAAATCTGCATTATGCATATTGCCCGATTATAGAAAATGCCCGACTTTACATGCTTGCATCTTTGACCTGATAAAATTTCATGATAAGGATGGGTCTGAGATGTTGTATGCATGAGAGAGAATATCTATTTCCATTTTTATATTCTTAGGAGTTCATGTGATAATTTTTCCCAAGCTATTGTATTTGTAATTTATGTTGTCTCACAAAATTTGAATTGCAGAATTATGAAGTTGCTGACTTTGAGGTTTCACAACTTGAAGCCAGTTGAATGAATGGAAAATTGAGTGTTACCTTGTATTATAGTCATGGAAATGTACTACCATGAATATTTTCATCCCATGATGAATTTGGTTGGGCAGTTTGCCAATCTGATTCTTTTTGCAGTTTCTAATAGTTTAATAAAGATCAGTTACACAGTTTAGTTGGAGGCCCTATTCATGATATTATATATTGAATACTATGATTAGTAACATCAAGAAAATGGTTCCCCTATATTGTGGACCAATTTTACTCCAAGTTTTCAAAATTTTAGCACCTGAGAGTTTCATTTGAATGCTTATCCAGATTCCTTTCATTTGCAGAAATAGTTATTTCCTCATGTTCTTTTCTGTAAGTTCCAAGTGGCTACTTTCAAGGGTTTGCCAAATGTGTCTAAATGATCATCAAGAGCTACCTTTCTAGATTCATTCTCTCCATATAAAATATTAACCATATCCAAAATCTTAGGTTTTCTGAAGGTCGCTTGACTTGTTTTCAACGTCCAAACCAGATGTGTTTTATTGATATTTGATAGGGTTATTTGCAGAATAGTTTTGAAGAGGCAACTTGAATGTTTAAAATCTTGTGACTTGTAGAGTTTAATCAGGTGTCACGTTTCATTATGGAAGAATGATAAACATGGAACATGTGTGCCCAGTGCCATGTTCTGATTACTTGATTTTGTTAGTTTTTTAAGCTAGTTCTTAAGGCCAGTTGTTATTTTTATGGTCAGTTTGCAGAGGTATAAAAGCTGGATGATTATGATCACCAATTCGACACTTTGTGGTCTCATTTCACTAAAATCCAAGTTTGGGGAAACTTGAGGTAAAAATGAATTTCAAAACATTGATATGCAAACCAAGATCTCAAGGATCCATCTTTTATTATGTCATTTAAATGCTCATTTGGTGTAGTTCTAGAGTATGTTATAACTATTGACTGGCCAACAAGATGCAATATTATAATAGACATAATAAGGGAACTCTCCTATCTATTCCCTTGATTATAACCATGGAGAACATGGCATGTTTCATTATGTAGATCCTCACTATGTAACTCATGAATGTAGATAAAACAATTCACTAGTAAGGATTCCAATTCTAAATTTAAATAGAACACCTAGATGATCAAAGAAACTACAGTTGACAAAGTTACTTACATGCCATCTTGAAATGGCTTAGTATATATGAAAAAGAGAGCTCAAAGCACCATGAGGATTTGATATCACCTATACACTTTCATTAGTTTAATAAAAAAATGGAAATGTTGTAGCTAGAGCATCATATCAAAGTGTTTTCTGATACTAATTTAATGCATACCATAGCTAACAGGCATCGAGTTGCATCCTTTTTCTCAATGACATCACAGATTGTCTACTAGAATTGAAGGATAAAAAAATCACCACCAAAACCATCTAATACATCCCAAAAATCCTGATTCAATTGCCAGCATCATCCATAACTAAAATTAATATTGCATCTTCGAATGTAAGAGGAAGTGAAACATCTTCAAAAAAGCAAGCTTGGAACATTATCATTATGTACATCATCATAAAGCTGATTCTTTTAAATCCATACTTTATCATCTATATTTGTTGATATTGACTATGTTTATTTGACCAATGATGTGCTCTATATATGTTTCCACTTGCTTAGAAAGCAGGAAAACATGGCACACAATGTGTGCAGTATAATCTGTAGTCAATGGAAGACAAGGTCCTGGGGTGGTTTGGACAAAACCTATCCAATAGTGAGTGAGCATAAATCAAAAGCTTAATTGACTCTATCCCATCATGCCATCAAGGCATGATCTAATATTAGGCACATTTGACTCCATTCAAATTGGCTATATCATTCAGCAAAATGTTATAAAGCAAGAACATTTTGCTCCAATGAATTGGTGTATAGAAACTAAAGCTTGTGCAGATGTAAAGTAGGAGGTCTATGCAATAAGGAATGTGGAAACATAGATAAAGCATGGTGAATGTTCAAGTGTCCTATGTAATGGATTTAAAAAGTAGCACAATGATAGAATATAACAAGCAATGTGGAGGCATAGATAAGACATGTTGCATTTAAAAGTCTATGAGAGCAATTGCCAAAAGGCTACGCATGGAAAAGGAGATGTTTTGACCAATATGCCAGTGTAGATGTTTGATGAAAGCCACTACATAGTACTTGAAGATCTGTGCAACGAGGGATTTTTAAAAGTTTAAAACAAGTGTAATATGTTTGGAGTATGTTGTGTTGTGTAAGTGAAGCAAAGTAAGAGTTGCGTAACACTTTGAAAGAAGAGGAGGCTACGTTTTTAAATATTGGAGACAAATTTAGAAACATCCAACAAATGTAAAGTGGCAGGGATAAAGAAAAGTCCATAATATTTTCCAGTAGTCCACCCTTGCACATCAAATGATGCATGAAGATATATCAGAATAGGAGGATGGTTGTGCTAAATAAAATAAGACTTTTCAAACATTAAAAACTATCATTCATATCAAATACTAAAGTCTGCACTAAACTAGTCAGAGCAAGAACGCACATACTGTGAGTTTCAAAAGCATGTCATAAGTTTTTGTCCTACATGCATGGGGTATTAATGGTTGTTAATTTTTTTAATGTTTGCACATAGTATGATTGTAAATGAAAGAGTAGAAGCTCTTGGTTAGTGTGTGTGGAGTATGGATGACTCAGTGGGTAGTAGGCCAGATAAATTTTGAAGTGAAGATGCAAAGAAAGCTTTAAAACACTTAGAATTTTAGTCCCACATTGCTAGTGGGAGGGGAGAAATAGATGTTTATAAGGTAAAAGGATCACATAGTAATTCAAAGAAGAAACTTGGAGGCTATGCACGTGCATGAGCTCAGGAGGTGCCTCAAAAACCATGCACGACGATGGAGGATGAAAATAAAATTTTGATGGACCCACTAAGGTGATGTGGCAGATGACATGGTGCAGAGGCTTGCAGATTGGGTGCACATCCTGAGGCAGATCAAATCAACGGTAGGTGCTAATCGCAAAGGAAGATCTATGGTTGGCATAATGAACTGATCCAAAATATGTGAGGAAGTTATCATTTAAGAAATGTACCTAGCTTACATGTGGTGGGGAGACAGCAGTATGGTCAACATGGCATCTAGATGGAGATAAGGTGGCGACTGAGAGAAAGAAGGATCCAAAAGTGACACGCATCCCAAGATGAAATATGATGGTTGGTGCAATGCTGCTATGAAGATTTGCAAGCTAATTAGCCATTAAGGGAATGCGATAGGCCACCACAGGGCACATGCATAGATAGTGGGCTAGACATAAGGAAGATGATGCAAGCACCTAGTTGGACCTGCAAGCCAATCAAAAAATGACACATGGCATGAGCTGGCAAAATCTAGAGCAAGTGTAGTTAAAAGGTAATAAAATAAAATATGAAATATGCAAGAGATTAATGAGATTGAAATATTACAATAAAATGACATTTCTATTCAATAGTCCAACTATTGAATTGGTATAGAAATTCAAATATTTCTAAATATCCCCAAGCTATTGAAGAAATATGCACCTAGAGGAAAGAGTTTATTCAGTAATTTTAGGGGGTAGTTTTAATCAGAAGTATCAAGTCTAATATACCATCATAAAGGTATCAAAAGGAGGATTTTGATTTTGCAGTCCATTTTGGTGTAGGATAAAATTAGTTTGAACAGAATGAAGAAAGAGTGTCTCATCTTAAAATCAAATTTTAAGAAATTGAGGTAGGGAAGTTTTCAGATATTTTGGGAAGAGGATAGGTGTTTGTTGGAGGAGAAATCTGGAGATTTTATTTTCCTACAAATCCATTTTTCTATCCATTGTACATGGTTCCAAATTCTTGGCCTCCATAGTGAGTTTCAAGCTATGCTTAACTCCAGGAGCTTCCAGTTTTAGTTGGTTCCATATTAGGGATATAACTTCTTGATTGTACTATATTTCCTTAAGGTAGAATAGATTTTCAATTGTCTTTTATAGCTTATTAAACATGCATTTTTTTTATTGCAAATTTATGTGTAGTAGTGTGATTTTTCATGCTTAATACAAAAGTTCAAGATTCATATCTCTCCTCAGTGTCAATCTTGTGAATTCTAAATTTTCTAATTCTCTGCATAGGGTTTACCTATGTATGTGTTATCATTCTCCAGTTCTGATCTAGGATCAGATTAAATAATGTTGTAGATGTTACATATTTCATTCGATTGTCTACAAGAGGATTTCTATAAGTAGTAACAATTTGGACTGATTGTATTTATGGCTTAAAATCATTGACAATAGTTTATTATTGCATTTCTAAATTTTTTTAAAGGACATTGCCCATGGATAAAGCACTGGTTGGTGATTAGTATCTTCTGTACCTATGCATTTTTAGTTTAATCTTGGTTATATTCTACAATTTAAACATGAACTCTAAAATATCTAAAGATTTATGTGGTTTGTGGTGTTGTACTAATCTCACGCTCCACTTCAAGGTTGATGTTCAATGGGTGATTAGCCGGTCATCTAGTATCTCCCAATCGTGTTGAGTTGTCATGAGATCTCGACTGATTTATGCCTTACTGAACTTTTGAGGGTGTTTAAGGGTGTCCCCCCCTTGGTTTTACAAAACCTAAAGCATAGAAGGATAGATCCACATCCTTTTTAATTGGTCCTTTTTTGTCTTGGTTGAATATCGAGAGTTGGCTACTCTTTAAAATACATCACAGAGTGAAAGGGTTGTTGTTCAGTAATCACAGCATAAAAAGGCACCAACACTCATTATTATTAGGTGCATGGAAAACACTAAGGTATTGATATTTTTGATCACTGTATAACACAAAGTTGTTACATTCCTTAGAACCATTAACTAGCTAAGAAGAAAACCATTGTAATTCAATCCAATGGATGGAATCAAAGATATTTTAGACATTAGTTTACACAAAAGAATGAATCCCAGTCATATAAAAACTTGTGAACTATCCAAGTAAAATCATGATTGCACAATATTGGAGACATCTTATTGATCATCACTTTTACTATCACCCTCCAAATCTGAAAATGTATCATCAAGTAATGGCTCATTCACCATTTGTAAATTTGAGAACACACATGTAGACTTTTCACTCTTCTCAAAGGAATGATCAACATTATGATGTATACAAGAATAATCCATGCCTAACTCATCAAAATCTAAATCCATACCAATATATGAGTCATTATACTCATCATATTTGACATAATCAAATTTCTCACAATCATATACATTTTCATCTTGCACATTGTTTGCCTCAAAAGAAGGAAAGGAAAATTCAGCATATGTTTCACACTTCAAACCCATTAGAATTTCATCATTGTCAAAACAAATATCAACTTGGTACAACAAAGTGGAGTCTACATTAGGTGCATACCTCTAAAAATCAGCAGCCAATAGCTTAGATATTTTTTCACTACTTAGTGGGCTTTGAATTTCATTTTTACCTTCTTCAACCTCACTCTCTATGCAGCAAATATCTTTCTTATTTGAAACATAGACTGCAACTTCTTGACTCATATCATCTTGTTCAGAAGAATCATGAGAACAACTGGCATCCACATCATAATCATTCTCTTACTGTCCAAAAAACTCTTCCCTAAATTGAGACAAGAAATCCACACTACCATTCTGATAAGAAAATAGATCCACAAATCCAATGGAAATAACCACAACTACATATTCATCCTCCACATATAGATATTCACTTACTTCACTATCAACATAATAATCAACATTCTCTGCAAAACTAGAGTCAGCATCATGGGCACTTTCAAATTTAGATTTTTCAATCAAATCTATCCAATTTTTAACTAGTTCCATGCCTTCCTCTCTATGGGATGCTGACCAATTTACTGACTTAGGCATTCAAAGTGTTATGTATGTGGAGCCTAATCAGACTCAGTTTCTTTCGGCGTAGTTTCCCCTTAGACATATCTATTTGGGCCCCTTGCAAGGTCCTGGGGCAGCGCCCCAGGCATGGTCAAGGGTCAAATATGCTTGTAAAAAAGGGCTTAGGGTTTCAAAATTTCATTGCATGAGGGATTTTTGGTAGCTTCCTGTGGCGGTATTGAGTTGTAGGTTTCAGATTGTAATTACTGGATAATAATAAAGATATTGGACTCACTGTTGGTGGACGTAGCCCAGGGATTGGGTGAACCACGTTAAATCTCTATGTCTTTGTGTTCTCTTCCATGCATTAATATTTGCATTTTTCTATTTATTATTCTAACACAAATCTCCAAGAAAAAATGAATAGAAGTAGGCTCTTGAAGCTATACATTTATGGGAAGCTCATCATATGCATTGGAAAAAATTTCATTAAACCCATGTATTAATTCTTCATTCCTTTCTCCTACATGTGTTTTCAAAAAACATTACGACTTCCTCTTAGATTATTTGATTAAATAGTGCAATATATTTTTGTATTTCTTCAAGGTATGCTGGATAAGTTTTAGAACTACTTATTAACAATACATTTTCTCATTTCTCAAAAGTTTTATCCAACTATGCAATCATTGACATCACACAACAAATAACATACTTCTAATTTTGATGACTGAAAATATAAAACAAGAAGTATGACAAAAACTTCAGATCAATTTTCCTTCTTTTAGTGACCTCTTCACCTAGTAAGGAACCAAATTATCTCACAAAAATTTGAGGAATACCTAGATATATTTTTCTTGCTGCTATCATTCTTTTATTTTTTTCTGATTTGGTCATTCCACCACTAAATCTTTAAGCATCTACTAAATCTTTGTTGCAAGTGTTTCCAACTAATCATGAAATTTATTTCACTTAAATGCAAACTGGTGCAAAGATCTTTTAGAGTCATCACTCACCACTGTGAGAATGTATAGAACATTAGTAGAACAAGGACAAGTTGGGATTTACAAAAAGATAGATGAATTTCAACAACTAAATAGGATTTGACACATTTTCATAAAGAAGACATTCTAAACTTGTTTGAACAACAACAACCAGGCTGATATCAAAGATCTGAAAAAAAAATTCAGTTTTAGAAACATTTATAACTCTATCCTTAAATGGATATGGAAAAAATGACTGGATTAAAAAATATGCAATCCATTAGTCTAGCGGAACTTGATAAACCTGTATTATTTATAAGAATATAATACGAGAGACTCTACGAAAGGTTTTTCAATGCTATTTCCTCTCTTCCCTAATATAGTAACCATTTTGTTGGATGTTTTTTACACTACAACTACAAGGATGATAACCTTTTCAGTTTGAAATAGATATTAAGAGAAGCCAACTCTAACTATTTCACAATAGACTAAAAAGGATGAACTAACAAGGATGCAAATCCATCCTTCTACACTTTAGGTTCTGGAAAACAAAGGGGGGACACCCTTCAATGCCTTGAAATATTATGTGAGGCATTAATCAGGCAGAGATCTCAAATAGACTCAACATAGCTGAGAGATACTAGGTAACCGTCTAATCACCTATTGAACGTCGACCATGAAGTGGAACAAGAGATTGGTAGAACAAAACAACCACATAAAAAATAGGAAGTATCAAAGTTTATATTTAATTTTTAAAACATAGCCAAGACCTAACCAGATATGCAACAATACAAAAGATACTACTCAATGATCAGTGCTTTATCCATTGGGAAATCCCCTTTTAGAAAAGTCAGAAATAAAGGAATCAACTTCTCTCAGAGATTCCAAGCCATAAACAAAATAAATCTAGATCAATACTACTTATAAAAATCCTTATGTAGACAAAAAAATGAACTTATGTCACATCCACAACATCATTTAATATGATCCTAGATCATAACTAAAGAATGATAACATATACATAGATAAACTCTATCCAAAGATTCATAAAATTGAGACTTTACAACACTGACACTAAGGAGAGATTTAAATATTGAATTCTCATATTAAGTGTGAAGAATCACATCAATGTACATAAATTTTCAATTAGACATATACTGCTTCAATAAGATGCAAAAGACCAATCAAATTTTATTCTATCTAAAATAATCTGGTGTAATCAATAAAATACATTCCTAATGGAACCAAAACAATGTTGGAACCTCTTGGAGCCAGCAATCTGAAACTCTCTGTGAAGACCAAGAAATTGGAGCCCTACACAATCTATCAAATCAGAATATATGGGAAGAGAGACAACTCCTGATTTCTCCCTCCACAGACACCTATAAATTCCCCCCAAAATATTTGAACAACTCATGCCCTCTTCAACTGCCAAAATCTTATTTTATTTTCTCAAACATTGAAAATCCCAGGAATGCCCCTTGCCTTTAAAGCTTCAAATTCACCTTCACGTGAATATTAGAATTCAACACCATTGTGTAGATTTAATAATATTTCTCATGCATAATTATACCCATCCATTTTAATAATCATTTTTAATATTTAATTTTACACTACACTTTAATCCACCTTGGCATATTAGGCTCTTAATTCATTTTAATTCCTGCACTACTTTTAATCTTTCCTTTCACATTAATCCTACATTTAAATTTATCTATTCTACATTTAGACCCTTATATCTGCACAAACTACACCACATCTTTCCACTTTTCATCTCCTGATTGGTCTACAAGTCCACCTAGGTGCCTACATCACCATGCTCTTTCTAGACTACTACCTGTCGCACTACCATGTGTCGGCTAGGTGCGATCTCTTGATGATATGATCTTCATCATATTCCCTTCAAGGCATTGTGCTAACCATTGATATATGTTTCCTCAGGATCCATGCCACCTCAAATACCTTCCTACATGGATGCCACACCATCACCACCTCGGTCTTCCCTACTATCAGTCATGCCATGCGTCGAGCAGGTGCAATGCCTTAATGGTAAGCTCCTTGCATCTTCTGGATCTAGGCATCATGCTACCCATTGATCTTCTCTGGTATCATTATGCATCATTGATCATCTGCACCTAGGAATCCATGCATGATATTATTTTCTCCTCTGCCACGTCATCTTCATGGGCCCCACCAAAACCTATTTTTCTTCATCTATCATCCATCTACCTAGCACACACTTTGAGGCACCTCCTTCATGCATCACCTAGAGTCTACAACTCTTCTTCATATTACATAGTGATATTTCTTTCTTATAAAGGCTTTTATCTCCCTTCCCACAACCATTGTGGCAGCTCTGTGTGAAAATAGCCCATTTTTTTCACCGATCAAGCACAAAATTCCTCCATGGGTTGAATGTGGCCAATGAGCTTGTCCATCTCTTTCTTCACATTAGCTTCTAAGTGCTTTTGCATATAACCATTGATAATTTCCATTTCGCAATGCATGTGGGATTAATCCCAAATTTGTTTTTAAAGCTTTCATCCTGCTTGGCACACAAAATTTGGTTGCCCTTGCAAGTCACTGTTACACCCAAGTGCGCACACTCCCACATAGACCTTTGGCTCTTATTATTCATATTATATTTGGTGTGCTATTCTATTAAAAATGTTTTAAACACTTTCACGCCTAGCATGTGGGACTTGAAACTCTTAAAAGTTTATCTTATTTAAACTTGTTATGCCACCTTCTTTAAACCACGTGTGAACTTCATTTATCATCTACCCCTCATGCATGCTCCTTCTGCATTTCATGTAGTGCCTTCATTATCATGTGTAGGATCTATGTCAAATATTTCATGTGCTTGTTTGTGCTTCCACTTACTAAAACCATGCAACATCTTCTATTTCACATGTTGATCTCCTTTGGGGGATGTTTGTAGAATTTATTTTTACACCTGTCCATTGCATTGAACCCCATGCCTTGCTCCAAGCTTCATATTGTGTAGGCTCTTGTTCATTCTCCTGTGTAGGCCTTTTTTTTTTTAACAATTATCAATTTCACTTGCATGAAAAGTAAATGCATCACCCCCTTGACATTATCCATGAGCTCCTTCCTTACTCCACCATCATTTTTCAATGTAGCATCTCCTCATTGTCCAACGCTGACCCATTTAGCTTTACACCTGATATTTGTATTTGCATGGCATGTTTTAAATACTTCCTCCAAAGCTACTGCACATCCCTTCTTTCATGCAATGTGTTGGTTAATTTAACAATTTAGCGCAAGTTTATCTATTTAAGATGATTGAAAATACATTCACATTCATGCATAGTAATGGCTTTGCTAGATATTCCAAAAGTTCATAGTTTAATTAGTTAAAGTATATTTAAAAGTATCTCTTTGCTCAATATTATCCATACATCATATCTACTTTATCTTTTGCGTTCTCATCTACATACAAATCTTTGTATTTGTATTGGTCACTATTGGAAAGTGACATTGCAAGCAATTGTTATTTTTTCATTGATGTCAAACCTTAATTGGTGAGACTATTGCTATATGTTTAAGTACCATATCTATTTTTGATGAAGAATATTTAACAAGAAGACCAAGTGAATGGTTGAGTTAAGGTAATTCAAAGGGTATCTGATCAATTGGCACTCTGGAAAAGTAATTAGTTGTTTATCTTTTAAAGATAGTTTTTCTAGCTGTTTTGTGCTGAGTAAAGTTGCTTGTGATGAGTAAAAAGTTGCTCAATGCTGAGCACCATTGAAATTGCTGAGTGAAAACCGTGATGAAGGCCGACTTACAAAAGTTTGATTATTGATGAGATTTGAGATCTCTAGCCGACTTAGTTGATTTTATTTGGATATGTAATGTTAATTAAAGATTGATCTACATCATTTGATGTATGGGTAACTATAATTAATGCATGGTTTCAAGATTTAATTACAGACTACTTTGGAGAAGTAAATGTTATGCAAAGATGGAATGATCCATTGGCTCTGACCTAACCTAAGATCTACAAACTTGCTTAAGTGGAAAAAGATTTATCTGACCTAGACAGAGAGGTATATGATAACCTTAGGGGTTATTCATTGTGTGTGCAAGTGGATGAATGAATGTGTATGAAAAAGGTTTGCATAGTTGATTTACTGTTTAGCATGATCTAGCAGAGAAGGAAAAAGGCAGAAGCAGAAAGTTGCATGTGTGATTTCTTGACAGATTTCCAAGTAGATCAAAAGTTTGAAATGACAATATAGGATATCCAGTAAGTTAACATTAGAGTTGTAATTGGATCTGAATTGCAAAGTAAGTTGTATGTACCAGATCACAAATTGTTGATTACTTTCTTACCATTATATCAGTCAAATCCTTTAACAAGGTTGACTTAAAAGTCATTTGTATAAATCCTCTGACAAGGTGACATTCAGATTGGAATGTTCTAAGTCCTCTAACAAGGCCACTCCTGATAGGGTGATTAAATCCTTTAACCAGGTCACACCTAGTAGTGTGTTATTGTAACCTTTAACAGAGTTGGCTTCTCACAGGGCCTCACTTTAGAAGAGTGAAAACTTTGTAGCATGTTACTGGTGATTTTTCCCATATTGAGTTTCCATGTTAAATACTTGTGTCAACTTGTGTGAATGCTTATGGTTTACTTTACTTTTATGTTACTACAAGCTAATTTCAATTGACAGTAAACTTCATGATTAAAGTCGTTGGTATATGCTACTACTGCCGAGTAGATCTAAAGTATAGAAATTTTTTATTTACTACATCTAGACATGAGGATAAATTATTCACCCCTCCCCTCTTAGTTATTCTAAATTCATTCTAACAATTGGTATCAGAGCTTTGGTTTCCTAAAAAGAGTTTGAAGGTACTTGGAGCGAAAAGATCAAGATGTATAAGAAAGAGGTTCTCAAGCTGAATAAAGATAACTTCCCTACATGACAGAGCTTGATGAAGCTACATTTGGCAAGTATTGGAGATGATGCTAAATGAATTATTGAACATGCCTATGTACCACCTACTTCTCCTCTCTCAGCTATACAACTCATAGAAAAGCATGAACACAATCAAGCAATGTTGGACATTGCCTCCTCATTAAGTTACTCAGAGTTTGATGATGTAAAGGACTGCATAAATGCAAAAGAAATGTGGGACAAACTTGTGACTATCTATGGTGGAGATACAAATGTGATGAGGGATAAATTAGATAGTCTAAGAGGTAAGTTTGATGAGATGAAAAAGAAAGAAGGTGAAAATATTATTCAGTACTATGGTAGAATAAAATAAGTTGTAAATGCCATTAGAGGAGCTAATGGAACTATTGATGAGAACACCATTATGAGCAAGGTACTGAGAAATTTACTTCTTGTATATGCTATTATATTTTCTACAATTCAAGAATTGAGATGTACTCCTAACAATAATCTGAATCTGGAAAATCTGACAGGCAGACTCACTACATTTGAAATGTCAAATTATGATAACTATAATCCACAAGGGATTGATTCTGCTTTTAGATCATAGCTAGTTCTCAATAAATCTAAGAAAAGAAAGAAACATGTGGGAAGTGATATTAACATTTATGATGATGATCTTGAAGAACTTGAAGCACTCATGGCAAAAACACTATCCAGAGGAAAAGGAAAATATAGAGGTAAACTTTCTATCATTTGTTTTTCATGCAACAAAGTTGTCATATAGCTGCTAGATGTCCTGAAAAAAATGAAAAGGATGAAAGAAGGGACAAAAAATACAAGGAATATAAAGACAGTAAGGATGACAGAGACTTTAGGAAATATAAGGACTACAAAGACAAAGGTAAGAAATCTTGATATATTGCTGAAGAAACTTCTGACAATGACACTGATAATTCTGATGACAATGATATAGAAGTTGTTTATGTTGCAATGAAAGAAGATTCTAATGATGATCATAAAACTGTACTAATCTCTTATATGAGAAAAAATGATCATTGGATCAATGACAATGGTTGTTCCCATCATATGACTGGTGACAAAGATAAGTTTAAAACACTAAACCAATGTAAAGGAGGATATGTAAAATTTTGTAATGATTCACCATGTCTTATCAAATGTAATGGATTGATTAATCTAACTGACAAAATAAGATGTGATGATGTGTATTGGGTTAATGATCTCAAATATAATTTACTGAGTGTTGCATAGTTGAACAAGTCTAGTTACAAAGTTGAATTCCATCACAAAAAGGCAAAGATCTATGACTCTACAAGAGAACTTGTTGGTAGTGGTGATCAGACCAAAGGTAACTTATTTTATCTGGATTTATCTAAAAAAATATGTTTGTTTGCACAATACAATGATGTTTGGTTATGACATAAGAGGTTGTGTCATGTGAACTTTGATAACATGGTAAGCATAAGTAAATTGAAAAAGGCCAGAGGGCTACCTAAGTTAAAGAAACCTGAGAATGCTATGTGTAAACAATGTCAACTTGGAAAGATGACTAAGTCTAGTTTCAAGAGTAAAACATATGTATCAAAGGAAATTTTGGAATTGGTCCATACTGATCTCTGTGGTCCCATTGGAGAAAGAAGTTACTGTGGTGCCAGATACTTTATTCTATTTGTTGATGATTATTTAAGGATGATGACTGTAATGTTTCTCAAATAAAAATATGATGCATTCAAGTTATTTAAATGGTACTTAGCTAAAGTTGAAAAGGAAACAGGCAAAATTTTGAAATGCTTAAGATTTGACAGAGGTGGAGAGTTTATTTCTAATGATTTTAACAGGTTTTGTAATGACAGAGGCATAAAGAGACAGATGTCTGCACCTAGGACTCCTACACAAAATGGTATTGTTGAATGAAGGAACAAATCTATTATGGACTGTGCAAGAACACTAATGATGGAGAAAAATGTTGCACAAAAGTATTAGAAAGAAGTTGTATGTACTGCAGTCTATACACTGAATAGAGTTCAAGTCAAGAAAGGTACAAATGCTACACCTTATGAACTTTGGTATGGTTATGCACCTAGTGTAAAGTATTTTAAAGTATTTGGAAGCAAATTTTTAATACTGAAAGACAAAAGAAATGGAAAAATAGATGCTAAATATGAAGAAGGTATATTCCCTTTTTATTCAACCAAAAGCAAAGCATACAAATGTCTGAATTCTAATACTAACAAAATTGTTGAAAGTGCAAATGTAAGAATTGATGAGTTTGCAGAAAGAAATGAAGCTGAAAATACACAAGAACCTGAAAGCTATAGATCATTTGTATATCTAGATGAGGAAGATTCTAATTCACTACCTAAGACTACTACTAAACAACAACATGCACCTGTCGAGTCACAAAGTAGAGTTGACAAGCAAATGAAAGTGAATGTTGAGCTATCTAATGGAGATGCCAAGTCACAAAATCAACTAGAACTGAATACAGATGATGAACCCAAAGCAAGGACTAAGCCTACCCTAGAAAAATATGTGATAAGGAATCATAATTCTGATCAAATCATTGGGTCAAAGGATTCTGCTGTTATGACAAGAAGTAAGCAGAAAAATAGCATGTCTGTTATGTGAATTTAAGCCCAAAATAGTGAAAGATGCTTTAGAAAATGAAGATTGGATACAAGCAATGAATGAGTAAAATGAATAGATTGAGAAGAACAAAACTTGGACACTTGTACCTAGGCCAAAGGATAAAAATGTAATTGGCACAAAGTGGGTATTCAGGAACAAACTAAATGAACATGGAGAAGTGACAAGAAATAAAGCTAGATTGGTATGCAAGGGTTATGTACAGGAGGAAGGAATTGACTATGGTGAAACCTTCACCCCAGTTGTAAGATTGAAAGGTGTCAAAACTTTACTTGCATATGCATCCTACAAAGGATTCAAATTTTATCAGATGGATGTGAAATCTGTATTTCTCAATGGAATCTTGGAAGAAGTATATATTGAGTAAGCTGATGGTTTTGTAGACCCAAACAAAAGGGATATGGTTTGCAGATTGCACAAAGCATTATATGGATTGAAGCAAGCGCCAAGAGCATGGTATGAAAGATTGCACAATTATCTGATCAAGATTGGATTTGTAAGAACCAATAAAAGGTACATTATTAGATAAAAAATTTGTAGATGACATCATATTTAGTGGACAAGATGTGTTATGTCAAAAATTTGTAACAGAGATCCAAATTGAGTTTGAGATGTCTATGTATGGTGAAATAAAATATTTGGTTCGCTTACAAATTTATCAAATGAAGAATGGTATCTATATTACTCAATCTAAATATATCAAAGAGATACTAAAAAAATTTGGAATGGAAGAGTCCAAACCAGTGACTACACCCATGGTTACTGGACAAAAGCTAACAAAAGATGATGACACAAAAGAAGTGAACCAAACACTCTATAGGTCAATGATTGGAAAACTATAGTATGTTGTTCACAACAAACCTGACATTGCTCTAGCTGTTGGGATTGTAGCAAGGTTTTCTGCTAATCCTAAAGAAACTCACATAATGGCAGTCAAACGAATTATGAGATATTTAAAAGGAACTAAGGACTATGGTCTATACTACAAAAAGAATGACAAGTTTGAACTCAGAGTTTACACAGATTTTGACTGGGTTGGAAATATTGATGACAGGAAAATTACTACTGGTGGAGAATTTCTTTTAGGAAAGAAATTGATCTCCTAGACAAGCAAGAAATATAATTTCACCTCACAATCTATAGTTGAAGTCGAGTATGTGGCAGTAGCAGTTAACTGTTCTAACATTGTGTGGTTGAAAATTCTACTGAAAGGTATGAAGGAAGAAATCACTAATCCAGTTGTCATATATTGTGATAACACAAGTGCTATTAATATTTCTAAAAATCCTGTGATGCACTCAAAGACAAAGCATATAGCTATAAAGTATCATTACTTGAGAGAGCTAGTTAAGAGTAAAGAAGTCAGATTGGATTATGTGAACACTAAAGAACAATTAGCTGACATATTCACAAAAGCACTACCCAAGGATCCTCATGAGTATCTATGAGGTAAATTGGGGGTGATTCCCCTAACTAAGGCTAATTAAGTTTTGTATGGTACTATTGCATCAAATATTTCATTTAGAAAATATGACACATTGATGCACAATAAGTCACGCTTTAGAATGTTGGCTAAAGTTGTGCAGATGAACAAGGACAAAAAAGAATAATCAGTCATACCGAAGATGACAGGATCAACATGATACTGAAGATATACATGATAAATATATTAACATCTTTGGCATTATTTTCATAGAGGGAGAGATTACCTATAAAGAGGAAGAAGTGAAGGAAGAGATTGTCAAGAAAGAGAAATTACAAAGAGGGAAAGATTACATAGAGGCAAGAGTTACTATTGAAAATATTGAAGTGATTATCTACTCAGAGGGAGTCTATAGATGATTAGACACAGATGATTACAGTGTGATTATAGACATAGAGGGAGAAATGTTTTACAGTTAAGAATCAAAACAAAGCTAAAGACATTAATGAAGATTTGTTCATATCAAGGAACACAGGTGAACTTTTGGATTGGTTGGTAACTATGCTTCTTAAATCATTGTTTTAATATTTTGTGTTGCCATCAATGCCAAAGAGGGAGATCATTGGAAAGTGACATTGCAAGCAATTATTATTTTGTCATTGATGTCAAACCTTAATTGGTGAGACTATTGCTATCTATTTAAGTACCATATCTATTGTTGATGAAGAATATTTAACAAGAAGACCAAGTGAATGGTTGAGTTAATGTAATTCAAAGGGTATCTAATCAGTTGGCACTCTGGCAAAGTAATTAGTTGTTTATCTTTCAAAGACAATTTTTTTGGTTGTTCTATGCTAAGTAAAGTTTCTTGTGCCGAGTAAAGTTGCTTGTGATGAATAAAAAGTTTCTCGATGCTGAGCACCATTGAAATTGCTGAGTGAAAACAGTGATGATGGCCGACTTATAGAAGTTTCATTATTGATGAGATTTGAGATCTCTGGCCAACTTAGTTGATTTTATTGGGATATGTAATGTTAATTAAAGATTGATCCATATCATTTAATGTATGGGTAACTATAATTAATGCATGGTTTCAATATTTAATTACAGACTACTTTGGAGAAGTAAATGTTATGCAAAGATGGAATGATCTGTTAGATCTGATCTAACCTAATATCTACAATCTTGCTTAAGCGGTGAAAGATTTATCTAATCTAGATAGAGAGGTATATGATAACCTTAGGGGTTATTCACTGTGTGTGCAAGTGGATGAATGAATGTGTATGCAAAAGGTTTGCATAGTTGATTTATTGTTTAGCATGATCTAGCAGAGATGGCAAAAGGCAAAAGTAGAAAGTTGCATGTGTGATTACTTGATGGATTTAAAAGCAAATCAGAAGGTTGAAATGACAATATAGGCTATCTAGTAAGTTAACATCAGAGCTGTAATTAGATCTGAATTACAAAGTAAGTTGTATGTACTAGATCACAAACTGCTGATTACTTTCTTACCATTGTATCAGTTAAATCCTTTAACAAGGTTGACTTAACAGTCATTTGTATAAATCCTCTAACAAGG
>MU225517.1:820425-843524 GCA_018584345.1 Thuja plicata | reverse complement strand
GTGTGTTATTGTAACCTTTAACAGGGTTGGCTCCTCACAGGGCATCACTTCAGAAGAGTGAAAACTTGGTAGCATGTTACTGGTGGTTTTTCCCATATTGGGTTTCCACATTAAATATTTGTGTCAACTTATGTGAATGCTTATGGTTTTCTTTACTGTTATGTTACTACAAGCTAATTTCAATTGACAGTAAACTGCATGATTAAAGTTGTTGGTATATGCTACTACTGCCGAGTATATATGAAGTATAGAAATTTTTTATTTACTACATCTAGACCTGAGGATAATTCATTCACCCCTCCCCTCTTAGTTATTGTAAATTCATTATAACAGTCACAATAATACAAACATTATACTTTCTCTTTTTTGCCTCAATAAGGGTAGTATCATCCCAAAATAGTTTCATGGTTTCTATTTGTTTGCAAATTAAGAGACACGAGTGAATTTTCATCATTTGTAACTTCATCCATATTTACCGGTTGGAGATTTTTTACAGTTAAACATTTGGAGTGCTAAAAACATTCTTTGTACCTTTACTTTTTTGTCTTTTATCAAAAATTCCATGTGCCTAATATATGCTTCCACATTATTTAATGTACCAAAATATAGACTACTATGCACTTGGATCATAAGACATTGAACTGGCAGCCATTACAATCACTTTAGATATTTTTGCAAACTTGCCTCATTACTGACAAATGGCCTCTGGAAACAGCCTTAAAATTGATCAAAGAGCCTCAAAGAAACATGCAGTATGAAAACCTTTCTCAGTTCCAACATGTGAATACAAGTGCAAAATAGATTTCAAAAAAAACCTTTATCTCTAAGAGATACTTATATTGAAATTTGACCACTTTGTTACAGTTATACAACTAAAAGTTGAAAACTGAATAACTTAATTTTTATTATCCCTTATAAAAATAGAAAACCGTATCTAGAGGCCTTGTCACTGCATGCAGCGAAACATTTACATATAGAGAGTATAAATCCATAGCTGACATCTTCAAACAACTGCTTGATATAAAGCTTCAATCCTTTGAAAATGACTACTTAGCAATTTAACTTTATCAAACAATGACAATCTACACAAATTGCTTTTGGATTTGTCCTTGAAAAGATATCAAATTATGTCTCTAGGCTCGATCCTTGATCCTAGTAGTACACTAATATAAAGAGAGCATAATAATTCAAATAACTTTTTAAAATATTCAAATAGCATCGAAAGCTTAACCTATAAAGTCTGTCCTCTGAAAGACCTTACTGTTGTGCCAACTAAAAATTGAATAAATCCTGATTGGATTTGACTCCACAAAGACATCAAATTAAACACTTAAAATATGAAATCTTGGACACAGAATCACTTTCACACAGATAAAAAAAAATTTCAATTATCTTGTTGTGATCATCATCTGGTCAATTAATATGAATCCTCAAAGTAAGCCTCTTACCAACTTTGTTATTTCACAATAAATAATACTGCATAAATCTGATTTGGAAATCGCTAAGAAAACTAACCAAATGGATTGGCCCATGTTTGAAAATATTTATGGGGAAACCTTGTCATGAATAAAATATACAGGAGAATTTAATTCTTGATGACTTTCATCCGAGTACAAATTGTGGAACCTCAAAGTAGGGCATTCAATAATTCTGCAAATTACACTCAGAGAACCATAATAAATTGCAAACATAAATGCTTTGAAAAACTTATCATTTGGCACTCATAGGGATATAAAAATGGAAATGGATATTCTCTCTCATTCCTACAACAGCTGAGAATAATCCTTATGTCATGATATTTAGTACAGCCAAAGATACAAGTCTACAAAGTAGGTGATTTGATAAAATTAGGAAATGCGCAAAATGTAAATCTAGGTAAACACCTCCAAATGGTTATCTTCAAAACTCATCAAATATGACATCTGAAAGTTTTAACCCACTATATTTACTCCATTATATGTTTTGCACATGTTCCCGAAGTGGTATTTCATAGAAATAATTATATCTTATTTTACTTCCACTCCAATTAGGCCTCTTCAAAAAGTTTTTTAGAGGTACTCACCTTGCCTTAGAGAAAATTTTTAATTGGTCACTTCAAATTTCTACCAAATTTGAGAGTACTAACACTAGGTTCTCTACTTATTTTCTAACCTTTCTTTGTCTACCAAGTCTTTTTAAGTTCAAATATACTTTAAGTTCTTTTCTTTGAATCTGTCAAACCTTTCCTCAGTAGAATCAATTGGATTTCTTAATAAATGGTGAGTATATAAACATCAAGAAAATATATCCATCTAATTCATACCATATGGGCATAATCAAATAATTTCTAGGTTCAATTTCTTTCATCAAGAATTGATCTATCTATACCTTGAAGCAAATGGTGTCTTCATACTTCTCAACAATTGTCTTAAGAAAATCTCTTATTTCAACTATAAAAGGTTTATCTTTCAACCATTGAATCCTTCCTACTCCAGGGAATTTATTCATGAACTAAAATAATATACACATGATCAAGGTACTGTAATTAAATGCTAGCTTTCTATCCTTGTTGATCTTAGATACAATCTCCATGAGCTCACCTCTAAGAACTTCACACCAGTCGTACTCTCCATTCTCCTTTATCATCTTATATGTTGAATATATAGTTATACTGGATACTAATATAGCTCTTCTATAATGATAGATTTTTTATCCTATAACCATCGAATAAAATTTTTCATCCAATTGAATGATATGACTTATAGTAATTTTTCTCTTATTACACCAAGAACTGGTAGCATAAGTAACATTTATGTTTTTGAGAGACTTCAACATAATAATATCACTAATGCATTAAATATAGCTATTGTCCTTATAACCTCCTTGGTAATATTATAAACTTTGTCCAACCACATGAGTTCAACATTTATTGTAGTCAACACATACCTAACCCACTCATGTTCTCATCAATTGTTGAAATTTTAATGACTTGAGCTAGATTTTTCTTTTCTAACACCTCGAATTAATCTTTGAAATAAGTATTAATTTAAATCTTGTTTGAATAAATATTTTATATCGGCAAACTACGTAATTCCTCTAGATTGGCATGGATATATTCTCTAATATCTTCAACTTGAAAAACACCATAAGGAATAGTGGGGAATGCCCCTTATGGATCATCCTCCATGGATATGTAAGAGTGTTTCTTAAATTAAGGTCTAGGAAGCTCTGTTAAATCAATAATATTATGTGTATTCATGACTGAAAGTGAAAATTTCAAGCTTCTTTTGAAAACACTTATTTATGAAGAACCAGGGTTGCATAATGTGTCTTCTTCTTTGTCATCGATTGAATTGAATTTTCCTTCCAAAGCTCTCAATTTGCTTCTCCTCAATATGAAAAGTGACAAATTAAATAGTAAAATTTCTTTTGTAGCTTTTCATATCTACTTGTGAATGCAATAAATGATTTATATCCTAACTCACTTAAATATCCAATTTTACCACCCATGATCCACAAGTCTTTTATGGACCTCCAAATCTTCTTAGATTCCTTTCAAATTTCTTCTAAAATATCAACAACACCTTGATATACCTGAATTGAACATTCACATCTAGGTATCAATTCATATAAGGGTATTTTTAAGAATTTTCATGAAAGATCACCCTATGCCAAAGGCCTTAACTCAATTTCCTGAAGAAATTTCCACAACATAGGTGTGGAATCATGTTTTACATTTCTATCAACTTTCCTTGCCCATTTTTTGTTAATTTGTTGTATAATCACATTTACATCAACCTTTTATTTTCCTTTGTTATTATCATGCATGATTTTCCTATCAATAGGACCCTTCATGTTCATGTCTATATTTATGCTTCAATAAATTTTGCAACATGACGAGGATTGTTTCATTTGTAGCACACTATATCTTATTAACCATACCTATAATTTATTGTATTCCCTCTTGGTGCAGGAGCATCTATGGGTTATATGTTTTCAAACCTCAATTTTTTGTGTGTGAGATCTAATTAGGGTCATGGTGTGAATAAGGACTAGTTAAGATTCCAATAGGTATGTTTTGTGAGCTTTTTGTTTTGTTTTGTCAATTCAATCAATATGTGTCAAGTTGACCCAAAAAGTTGCAATGTAAGCCAAATAGGCATAGTGTAGAAAATGACACCAAGAGTGCATAAATTTTTTTGTTTTGGTTTTAGAAATGTCTGAGGAATGTAAAAACATCACTCTACACTCATAGGTTGGGTAAATGCATTGAAAGTGGCAAAGTTGTAAAAATTTCAAAAAGTTGCTTTAAATTTTTTAAGTTGCTCGACAACATTTGGTTGGTTAGGGTATTTTTGCTAGAAATTAGTTATGGGTTAGAAATAATGGATGAAACATGATGTGAGGAGGTATAAAAGACCTTCCCAGACATTGTAAGTAGGTTGGATAACAATTGACACAAGTTTCAATAGTGAATAATTGACAGTTTCTGGTTAACTCTCTATAAATCTCCTACAACTAGTGTAATTTGTGTTTAATGGATTGAACATGATTTTATTCTATAGTAGATAGTTAAATTATACTATTTCCTTCCATCATATTTTTTTTTGTTCAATCTTGTTAATTTTTGTTTGTGTAAATAAATGTTTTTTCCCTGATTCCAGTTCACTAGATTGGACAGAGTTGGGTCCAATAAAATAAATATACTTTGAAAACCCCCATGAGAATCTCATGACCCTTGGAGGTATGGAATTAGAGTTAGTGTGCATTATTTTCATTTTTTTGGAGTCCATAAAGTGGTTCTTGTTGTTTCTAAACTCTTTCCCTAGGTGAGCTACGCCATAGCCCAGCTATGAAGAAAGAGTAACAAAGATTAAAAATTTGTATGAGAAAATTAGATTGAAAGATCCAGTGACAAGAGGTGTGCATAATGTTCAGTCCAATCCTTTGTGAAGAGAAAAAGAGAAATTGAATACATTTGAGTGGTTTCTCATTTGAAATACTGACTTCAAGCTTGTTTCCTAGTAAAATGTACAAAATCCTTGAGATCTCCCAAAATGGTGTCCAGAATGGTGAAGAGTTCAGTAGGTTGTTTGCATTAGTTTTTAATTAGAGTCATAAAACCTCATAATTAGGGCTGACTAGGACCTACAAGCCTAGTAGGCCAAAAAAATAATGAAACTTGAAATTGATTGGAAATCAACTATAGACCACACAAAATGTAATGTTTAAGATCTAAATTGATGAGTTTGGAATCCCTAGGATCTTGCAAGAAGAATATTGGAGGGCTAGGAAGCTGGTATTTGATCTTACCCTTGTGAGTTCAACATTAAGAAGGTGTGAAATTGACCTTATAAAGAAGCTCTTGGATGTTACATCTCAACCCATTGGTAAGAAGCCATAGAAGGTCCTAGAAGTGGCCTAGGGAAGAGCTCAAAGTAACTCATTTGAGGATCCTCCTTATCAAAGTGGTATTAGTGCCTAAAGATTGGGGAAAGGTGGAAATTGTACGTCAGACTTAGAATCAGTGGACAAATCAACCATGGTGATCAATGCAGAATTGGCCAACAAAGTAGATGAACAAGGAGAGGAGAATATATTTCTTAGAGAGAATTTGGAACAGTTAGAAAACAAATTGGGTGAGATAGAAGTGAAGATGGAAGAAGTAAGTGTCAAGGTAAGTAAAAAAGAAGATAAGAGAAAAGAAGATGCAGTAGAGGATGAAGTACCTGAACCAGAACCTGTGATACTAGAAGAGCCATTTCTTAAAGCCCTAAAATCCCTGCGAGGAAAAAAAAAAGAAGGAATGTCAATCTTTAGTGGGAAGATGGAACCAGACCTAGTAATGGAATAGATAGAGGGCCTGGACAATAATTTTGAATGTGAGGGCATAAGTGATGTACAAAAGGTTAAAGTGTCTAAATCAATATTAGGAGGGGTTGCTTTGACATGGTGGAATTTTGTTCAGATAGAAAGGAAAAAGGAGGGAAAGAATCCAATTGCTACTTAGAAAGACATGATGGCCAAGGGTAAAGAGACTTATGTACCTTATGACTATGAGATCTAACTTCATAGAAAGAGGCATAACTTGAGATAGAGAGACCTTGAGGTCAACACATACACTGAAGAGTTTCAAAAGATGTGTTTGAGGTCTAATGTGGCAGAGGATGAAATCATCAAGGTCGCAAAATAATTGGATGGGTTGAGATGGAACATCCAACAGGAGATTATCTTGTTAAGTCCTCTCACTATCGAAAGGTGCTACCAATTGGAACTCAAAGTGGAAGATAAGAATAAAAAGAAGCCTAAGAAAGGTACTAGAGGTGGAGGAAGAGGAAGAGATGGAAGAGGCCATAGAGGAAGTTTTGGTGGAAGGAGTACAAACCAAAGATCCAAAGGGGAATCCAAGCTGACAGAATACAGTGGGGATTCTAGTAGCAGAGATAGCTATAGAGGAAGGGGATCTAGTAGTAGTACAAGAGGTAGGAATAGAGAATTAGGGAGAGGATCATATTTATTCACAATGAAATTTTATAATTTCCATCAATTTTGGCAGCCTTCCTATAGATACTTGTAGAAGATTTATTCATCCCAAGGAGGGGATAGGAGAGTGAACTATACTCAAGAGGACATTGCATTTGTCAAATCACTAGAGGTGAGTTTAGACTTAGAGGTTGGTGATAGTCTCATGATAATAATAATATTGATTAAGGAACCTGTTAAAGAGGAGTCAAGCATAAGAATATCATTTTTTAGGATTAATTACAAGATTTTGGATAAAGTATGGAAGGTTGTTGTGGATTCAGGGTCCATAAATAACATAATATTAGAGGAGGTAGTGAATAATTGAAACTACAAAGAATTAGACATACTAACCCCTATAGAGTTACCTAGCTAAACAAAGGGAAACATGTTTTAGTGAATGTTTTAGAAGACAACATTCAAAAGTAAAGGAGGCCTATATGAGTGGCTTGTAATGATAATTGGACTTACTCATTCTCCTAGCACATTCATGAAATTATTGAATGAAGTCCTGACATATTATATTGGTAAATATGTAGTGGTTTATCTAGATGATATCTTAATTTTTAGTAAAAATAAACAAGATCATGTTAATCATTTTGAAATTTTACTAAAGTTGCATGAAGAGAAACTAACCATCAATTTGGACAAATGAAAGTTTATGAAGTAGGAGCTTGTCTACCTAGGCTTTGTGGTCTCAAAAGGAAACTTGAAGATGGACCCCTCAAAGGTTGAATCAATACTCAGCTGGCCCACCCCAAAGATATCTAGTGAGGTGAGAAGCTTTCATGGATTAGCTCAATTTTATAGGAATTTCATAAGGAACTTCAGTGCAATATGTTCTCAGGTAATTGATATAATCAAAGGGGGTATAAAGATGAGGTTCTACTGGACAAAAAATATAGATGTAGGATTTGAAGTCCCAAAGAAAAGGGTGGCTACACAAACTATGTTAGTACTACCTAGCTTTGACAAACTCTTCATTATAGAGTGTGATGTAAGCAATATAATAGTAGGGGTAGTCCTGAACCAAGAAGGAAAGCAAGTAGCATTTTTTAGTGAAAATCTTGATGAAGATAAGAAAATATATTCATCCTATGACCTAGATTTATATTCTCTTGTACAAGAACTAAGAAAATGGAGGCATTACATACTACCAATGGAATTTTTTGTCTATACAAAAAATCAAGCACTTATTTTCCTTAACTCTCAAGATAAGTTGATTCATAGGCATATCAAATGGGTCGAGTATCTGTAGTCCTACACATTTACTATTAAACACAAGAAATTTAAATGTAATAAAGTTGTTGAGGCTCTAAGTAGAAGGTCATTGATAGTCCAAGAATTTCATTTAAAGAGCATTGAGATTGATAGTTTTCGGGAAGTCTATAAAGAAGTTGAAGGTTTTTTGTAGCCTAAAAGGTATGTCAAGAGTTTGAGAATCACTTCCATAGAGACTATGCATATTATACCTTGAAATATGGTCTATTGTTTAAAGGAGGTCATATTTTTGTACCAAAGAGGTCAATGAGAGAAAATTTGATTCAAGAAAATAATAATGATAATTTAAGTGGACACTTTGGGTTAAACAAAACTATGGAGTTAGTACAAAGCTTATAATATTGGCCTAAGATGCATAAGGAGATAAGGAAGTATGCAGAACAATGCACAATTTGTCAAAAAGATAAAGGAACTTCTTCCAGTGCTAGACTCTATCTACTTTTCCTAATTCCCAAAAGACCATGGGAGTGTGTATGGATTTTTTTGTTGAGTAACCTAGGAGAAATACAAGTTTTGATAGAATCTATGTCATGGTAGATAGATTTAGCAAAAAGTATCATTTTATTCCTTGCAAGGTGACCCATGATGTGAGTCAAATAGCCAAATTATCCTTTAAAGAGGTGATTAGGATTCATGGTTTACCAACCAGCATAGTGTCTGACAAAGACTCAAAGTTCATTGGTCATTTTTGGAAAAATTTGTGGAAGAGGTTAGGAACCTTTTGGGTATGCAAACCATCACTAAAAGGATGGTAAAATAGAATTTGTCAATAGGACACTTGGAAACCTTTTAAGGTGCTTAACCAAAGAGTATGTCAAGCTTTGGATCAAGTCATCTACCAAGAAGAATTTTCTTACAATGACACTATAAACAAAACAAAAGGGAAGAGTCCTTTTGAAATAGTGTATGGTTTGCATCTAGCTAGAGGTGTGATGGAGCTTAAAGACCTTGGAAGTATGGAAAATTGAAGTGGATATGTTGAGGATTTTGCACAATCAATGAAGGAGATACATGAGAAAGTTAAACAATATCTACAAGATAATACCAGGAAGATAAAGGATATAGTAAATGTCAAGAGAAAAGATGTGTAGCACTGAGTAGGAGACCTAGTCATGGTGTATTTGAACAAAGAGAGACTTCAAAATGGATTACCTAACAAGTTACAAATGAGAAGAATTGGTCCTTGAAAAGTACTGGCCAAATATGGAAGTAATGATTACAAGGTGGACCTACCAGAAGACATAACTCTATCTCATATTTTTAATGTGGTAGATTTAGTGCCTTATAAAGATCCCAGTATAGAAGAAGGTAAATGAGATGTTGATGTTGTAGAGGTAGTCACTAATTTGATATTTCCTCTCCACACCAATCCATAAGAAGAGAAGGTATTGGATTCTAGAGTTGCAAAGACAACTAGTCACATAATTTACATGGAAAATTTGAACAAGTGGAAGAATATGTCTAAAGCTGAAGCCGCTTTGGTACTTGAATGTGATTTCAAAAATATAGGAATTGATCCTATAGTCTTGTCACCAAATGTGACTTGACTTCTTTTCTACTAAGGGAGAATAGTGCAGGAGCACCTAGGGGTTATATTTTTGCAACCCTAAAGTTTTTGTGTGTGAGATGCAATTGAGATTATGGTATGAATAAGGACTAGTTAAGAGTCCAATTGGTTTGTTTTGTGGGCTTTATGTTTTGCTTTGTCAATTTAGTCAATATGTGTCAAGTTGATGCAAAAAATTGCATTGTAATCCAAATTGACATAATATGAAAAATTAAACCAAGAGTACATAAAATGTCTTATTTGCTAGGAATAACAGTCCACAAGAAAAAATAAGAGGGGGGGTGAATCAATTGTGATACATAATATTAAAATTTAAAATTTATAAGCCAAAAGTTCAATGCAAATGATAACACAATAAATTCCAACATAATAAAATAATACTTGTTGTCAAGGAAACCCTCTTAAAGGTAAGAACTCGGTGGGAATTAGCACCCATAAATGATGTACTAAAAATATAGTATCCCTGTTAAAAGATTTAGCATTGTTAGGAGCTTATTACTGTTAATCTCTAAGTTTTTTTGATGATTAGTGACCAACACTTGGTCATTAAATTAGGCAGTTTTAGTTGGTTATCACTATGGCTGAGTTAAAACTATGCAAGGCTGAGCAAAATTGCTGAGCAGTTTCCAGTTTGCCTAGTTACATTGCTAAGCCGAGTTACATTGCCGAGCTGAGAAGGATATAGACAATCAAGTGCTTAGTAGAACAATTTTTGTATACATGTCAGGAATGATACAAACTTCAAGGATAAGTGACCTGGCTGACTTATATAAGCATTTTGGGCTGACTTATGTATGAATTTAATATTCTTCTACAGAGTTAGTTATGCATTTAATTGTTTTATCCTATACATGACTCGTTGTAAACATTAATTGTAATTCCATCAAGATATGGATATCAGATCTTGATCATTGATCTAGATCTTGCTATCAGATTTAAACAGGTATATTAGATTGCTTTGAAACCCTATTTTGTAAGAGTATGTAAGGAGAGTAGACGAAGTGTGGTGACTACATTTTAGAAGTGAAATGCATAGAGGGTTATTTTTATTCAGAAGTAAAGATAAAGCAAAGTAATAACATAGTGAACAGTAGAGAAAAGCTATAACAGATTATGAGATCATAGAAGGTACTAAAAAGAGGAGATCCATCATCAGCATCAGAGTGCATATCAAAGGATCAATACTTGAGACATTATAATCATTGTATCAAGTGAAAATATCTTAACAAAGTGGTTCTAGCAGACCTTTATTAAATCTCCTAACAGAGTGCTTACTTCATTATAAGTTTCAAATCCTTTCACAAGGTAGATCGTAATGATCTTAAGCTCTTAACAGGGCAGACCTTTCACAGGGTAGATTACATTTTTTAATCAAACATTTGTAACCTTAACAGGTACACTTTATTATTGTAGTAGTGGATAATTTTGTGGGTGTCATCCCCACCCCATTTTTACCTATTTGGGTTTCTGGGTTACCAAGTTATTGTGTTATGTGTTATTTATTTCATTGCATGGATACTATCTAAGATTACATTAGATTCATATATGTATGACTGTGGATTAGTTTAATTTAAGTGTTTAAATTTGAAGATCTGATTCACCCCCCCTCTTAGTATCTTGCTTTCCCATTATTGTATTCCAACAATTGGTATCATAGCTTAGTTCTCTAAAAAGGTCATAATCAGCTTGAGAATATAGATCTTGAGATGGGTAAAGTCATTAAGAATCAAAAGATTGATATTCAGCTAGCACTACAACAGCTTGAGACTGCTAGATAAGAATTAAAGAAGTCCTTGAGTGCAAGAAAAGATTTGGCCAAACTAATGAATGAAACTCATTATCAGGAAGAGGACACCACAAATCTATTTCAGAATGGAGATTCTACTAAGATTAATGTAGCAATAGCAGATCTACTGGAAAAGAATAGTGCACTATGTGAAGAAGTCAAAAACTTGAAAAAGGAACAAGAAGCCCAATCAATAAGAATGTGTGAAGTTTTTCAATAGAAAAAGAAAGCCAAAGATGACAAGGCTATGGTAGAAGAAGACAAAATAATGATGGCTACTAGACTTGATGAAAGAACACATGATGTGCAAACAATGACAGTAAAACAAGTAGACATGGAAAATCAACTACTACTTGTGAATCAGGAGATCGGTAGGAAAGACATGGAGATTGTAAATATTAGATCTGAGAATAGTCAATTAAAAGATGAATTAAGATCTGAGAAAGAACTTAATAAAAAATTGAATGATCCGAGTGCAGCCATGAGCTACATTGAACAATTGGTGGAAGCATCAAGAAGACCTAAAGATTCTTCTGGATTAGGTCACACTGAACAACATACAACCATTGAAGATGGAGAATAATCTAAGAAGGGTGAAAGAAGGCATGCAAAGCTGAGAAACAAGAAATCTGTTTGTTACCACTGTGGGAAACTAGATCATACAGAAAACATTTGCCGAAGCAAGAATGGTAAGTCTAATCTGAAAACTAGCTTTAATGGTTACTTCTTTAACTGTAATAAGTTTGGACATCAAGCACGTGAATGTAAGACAAAGGAAAGAGAAACATCTAGACTCAATAGTAATTTCTATAACTATCATAAATATGGTTATAGAGAACAAGATTGCAGATCTAAAGGTAAACAACTGTGGACATCAAAGGTACAAGAGAGATCACTAAGAAAAGGCAATACTCACAATTGGGATTATAATACATGGCATAGTTGTCATTACTATGGTGAGTATAAACATGTTCCAAAAAATTGCATAAGGACACATTTCAGAGGTAAGTCTAAAAGTTGGATGAATGGAAGCCTAGTTTGTCACAATTGTCTGAAAATTAGACATATAAGGAAAGATTGCAAGACTAGAGTACCTACTCCTACAGTTGAGACAAATAGGGAACAAATGAACAAGACATGGGTTAAGAATTTTGAACCATGCAGCAGTGAAGCCAATGAAACTAAGGTCACCCAATCCAATGGATCAGGTGATCACATCATCTCCAACTAAGAAAAAGAGGTATGTAAGGAACTGTATTTAAAAATTATTATCTTACATCAGTTCCTAACATGAAATGTACAAAAGTCCATATTTGCATATGTTAAGATGTACCAAGACATATTTTGAAGACAAAATGATGAGATGAGAAAATTGCACTATAGGTGCCAAGCATCAATCATGGACACTAAAGCCGAGTTCTTTTGTGAGTGCCAAGTTTTGTTGGCTGAGCAAGTTTTATGATGGTCGAGTTTAGTGAGCCAAATGGGATGCAAGTTATGTTAAATCTGAGGACAACTGGCTTGCACTAACTCAATAGGCAAAACATTCAATGCTCACCTACCTTGGCCTTTCAAAGCTTATAAAGGATGAATAGTTGACATCTCATTTTCGCCTTGTGATTTTTATTGTTTAACAGAGTGATTGAAGTAATTTGTAGAATTGATCTTAACTGAGTTTAGTATCAAAGATTTCATCAGCGTGCCATTGACAATCCTAAGGTGAACAATGAACAGTGTGAAGCATTACTTGCTGAGGTACTCTATTTTTCATCTCTCGAACCCTAATTTCAAAGATCATGGCTACAAGTTCTTCTGCACCAGCTAAGAGTATGGAGGTAGAACTAGAGAAAATTTAGTTAATATGGAGTGATGAATGTGAACCTCTCAACTTTTGAGCCATTCCTAAAAGTGTGATTTAGAGTGATTTAATAGGAGCCTCTCATCCATTCCACCCAAGGTACTCATGATCCATGATGTTTGATCATGTTATATGGTTAAGATTGGAGAAGTAGGAGATAGTGAATTGAGGAAATCCTACAACAAATTGTGTGTCAATGGAGTTCTGAAAGTAGAATTCAAACATCTAGCTGACAAAGGGTTAACTCATGCCCTAGATTTTCCCCAAGGTTTCAAAGATGAATGGATTAAGGTTATCCTTAGCCAAGTTCATGAAATGTGCATGTGGTTGGATAATGGACCAGTCAAGACCACCAGAAGCATGATTTGTCGAGTCACTGGATAACCTGTAGTGAACAAAAAGTAGACCATGAGGGATAACATCAAAGAAGAAATTACATTGAACACTGGAGCAGAATGGAATAATAGAGGTATGACTATCTCTACAATTACTAACCTAGAACTTGACATTGGAGTAAGGGTAATAGCAGATAAGTTCTATTAGTCCAGTAGATTGGATAGTGTTCCTTGTATAGTCATTGATCAGGCATGGAAAATTGTTAAGAAGAGTCACACATATGATCTTGTCAAGCTACAGCAGACACAGTTAGCCAAGAACGCATCAATCAAAAAGGCTAAGAGATCATCATGTAAGTTTAGTTCTTTACTAGTCTATATATTTTTCTACATTCATGGTACATTTCCTACATTGGGAAATATTATTTGGAAAAAGGATAGACCCATTATAGTTTAGATTAGTGAATGTATTGAGAAACTAGGAAGCAATTTCAATAGAATTATGGGGAGCTATTTTGTATAATTCAAGAAGAGAATGAGATTAAGGACTAGGATTCCTAAGTCACTAGTGGAGAAGCACTATGAAGAAATATTTTTTCTAGTTGATACAGATAATACTTATATCAAGGTAGTGACTCCTAGGATAACATGCTTAGAACCATTTCCATATGAAATCAATATTGATGAAGCATCAACTGCCATCATTGTACTCCTAGCCAAGGCAATTGATACTACAACAAAGAGATTTGGAAACTTTGATGAAGCCAAAGCTAAAATTTCTAGAAGCTTGAATGAGGGAACTATGGAGAGGAAAAGAAAGAAGATTGTGAAAAACTTGAAGAAAATGGTGGGCTTAGGTAGTGATGAAGAACCTAAGGATGCACCTTTAGGCCTGACCACTGGACAAGGTGAGGATATATCTATAGAGGAGGAAGTCAGTGCATTAGAAGAGGCTACTAAGAAAGCCAAGGGCAAGAGAACTTCAATTGTCATAGTAACCAAGCCGAGCAGAGCCAAACCCAAGGTTACACCTCCTACAGCTAATTGTCTAAGGACTAAAGCATCTATTGTTACTTCCCCAGTAGAAGTAAAAACTAAAGTATATGGTAAGAGAAAAGTTGAAAAAAGTAGTTCTGGAAAGGAAGCAAAGGTTGCTCCTAAGGTTGAGCTGAGTAAGTGAGAAAAAAGACCAAGAAGGAGATTAAATTTGGGGATAGATAGTGATGAGGAAAAGACAGAAACTGATGAACCCAACAACATACCTATAGCACAATTCAAGAAACCAGCAAGTATTGATGAGGTATGTGACACTTTGAGGAATTCAGTAGGGTTAGCAACATTTAAGTTCATTAAGTATGAAAAGTTGAAAATTGCAGATAGGCACAAAGTATAGGAAGCACTCTTGGACATGATGAGTACTTTCAAATTAACTCCTACAGAGATAGGAAATGGTGTGCCTGATGAACTTTATGATTTTCTATCAAGTAAATGGGGATTTACACCTGCCACAAAAAGCCAAATCAGGGAAGGAACTCTAGCCCAGGTAATACCTAAGTTAACCTCAAAGAAAAGAGTCAAATTTATTAAGGAGAACAAGAGTAGGTTTGTTCCTAAACTCAGAGGCTATGCTATTCTGAAAAATGATATTGAAGGTGTAGTACAACAGAGCACAAGGATCTGGAAGGAAATATTTGGACTGATCATTCCAAAAGATTATAAATCTGGTGAAGGGACATCTGAGCAAAAGGCTAAAGGAGTTGAAGTAAAGAATACCCCTGAGCCAAAGGTAACAAAAGATCAAATTGCCATGGAACAGGACAAGACCAAAGATACATTAGATGCAATAAACTCTATTGATCTAACTGTAGATAGTCCTATGGATTGTATAGTTGATGATCCAAGCAATTTGAATGCTGAGGAACAAGAAATGTCAAGTGGTAAAGACACTGTCTCGCCTATTAAGGAAACTATTACTAAAGAAGAAAAGTCCACAACATCTGAAGAGAAAATTGAAGTTGTTAATAATCAACAAAGTGAAGAGAACTAGCAAACAAATGAACAAGAGGTAACTTCACAGAATCTGCCTATTTTAGAAGTTGTGAAAATAGTTTTAGATAGTGGAGTAGGGATAAAGTATACTGGTGATAAGCCTAAAGAAGAAGAGGCAGTGCAACTGTTGGTTGATCTACCACACTCTGCATCATCCACTCCTACAGGTCCTAAAACTAGTGGTATGCCCAATCCACAAACAATATTGATAGAATTAAAAGAGGCATTGGATATTGACACTGTCAAAGGAAAAGATATTATGCTGATGAGCATAAGTTCTCCAGAGTTGAAGAAGAAGAAAATCTTGAAGAAGTCTCAGATTCTAGATGTAACATTAGATGAGGTCATTGTGATTCCACAATGGGATCCCAATAAGTTATCTTTTGAACAAATAGGGACTCTTCAAGAATTTCTTAAAAGGAAGAAGAGACAGGAAGAGTTGAAGATAGAACAAAAGCAAAAATAGGTGTTGCATGACATCAAAGACATATTTGTAAAGGCTTTTGACTTAGAGGATGAAATGCCTCAAGCTCCAATCATTGATCAGCTAGTCAACATTGTACAGAAAGTAACAAATGAGAACATAGACAGCAATGAGAAGATTCTACAATGGTCTAGGAGAAGATTTGAGAGAAAAGTTCTAGAGAATATCTCAGAAGAGATTGCCACAAAATAGGTTGAACTTTCTATTCTTGTAGAAACTTTAGAGAAAGTTACAACCAATGTTTATTCTTTGTACAGAAAATTATGTGATGTTGAATTTTTCAGAAAGGATAATCTATAACTTGTTGAGAAGCTATAGTTAGAGTTGAGATCAACTGGTACTACTTTGGGTAAAGATACTACCTCTAGTTCTTTACATCTTAATAAGTTGATAAATGCACAAAGGAGAATAGTCCAGGTTATGGCTGAAGATGGTCGAATAAGGGCCAAATTGATAACTATTTAGACAAGCATGTTTCCTCACTTGGAGGTAATACAGAAGGAACTTTCAAAAGCAAAGGAGTTATCACAGAGCAGTGCAAATCTATCGACTACAAAAATTTTATTGAGTCTAGCTGCCGAGCTAGAAATAAAATTGGAAGTTATGAAGATTGCAAAGGAAAGCTGGGATACTACATTTGAATCCACCCTGCAGCTTCATAAACAATTTTTGGATAAGTAAAACTTAACCCCACCAGTAATCAGTGACAAAAATAAGGGGGAAGTTAGTAAGGAAGTTGGTAAGGAAGTATGAACAGATATAGAATGATACATCAGTACAGTACAGGTACACTTGTATATAATTTTTTAAGGCATGTAAACTTGTATATTATTTCTAAGTATATTCCTAGGGGGAGTACTTTGTATACTTAGACAATATTTTGATGAAGTGAATGGAAGTAATGATAAGTGTTTTTTCCACTAATATTAAAGGGGGAGATTGTTAATCTCTAACTTTTGTTGATGATTAGTGACCAACACTTAGTTATTCAATTAGGTAGTTTTAGTTGGTTATCACTTTGGCCGAGCTAAAACTATGCAAGGCCGAGAAACATTGTTGAGCAGTTTCCAGTTTTCCTAGTTACATTGCCGAGCCGAGTTACATTGTCGAGCCAAGAAGGATACAGATAATCAAGTACTGAGCAGAAAAAGTTTTTTATACATGTCAGGAATGATACAAACTTCAAGGATAAGTGATCCAACTGACTTATATAAGTATTTTGGGCTGACTTATGTATGCATTTAATATTCTTCTACAGATTTAGTTATGCATTTAATTATTTTATCCTATGCATCACTCATTGTAAACATTAATTGTAATACCATCAAGATATGGATATCAGATCTTGATCGTTGATCTAGATCTCACTATCATATTTGAATAGGTATATTAAATTGCTTTGAAACCCTATTTTGTAAGAGTATGTAAGGAGAGTAGACAAAGTGTGGTGATGAAATTTTAGAAGTGAAATGCACAGAGTGTTATTTTTGTTCAGAAGAAGAGATCAAGCAGAGTAATAACACAGTGAACAGCAGAGAAAATCTATACCAGATTATGAGATCATAGAAGGTACTAAAAAGAGGAGATCCATCATCAGCATTAGAGTGCATATCAAAGGATCAATACTTGAGATAATCTAATCATTGTATCAGGTGAAAATCTCTTAATATAGTGGTTCTAGTAGACCTTTTAGACCTTTCTTAAATCTCCTAATAGAGTTCTTACTTCATTGTAAGTTTCAAATCTTTTCACAGGGTAGATTGTAATGATCTTAAGCTCTTAACAGGGCATACCTTTCACAAGGTAGATTACATTTTGTAATCAAACATTTGTAAACTTAACAGGTACACTTTATTATTGTAGTAGTGGAGAATTTTGTGGGTGTCATCCCCACCCCAGTTTTACCTATTTGGGTTTTTGGTTTACCAAGTTATTGTGTTATGTGTTATTTATTTCATTATATGGATGATATCTGAGATTACATTAGATTCATATATGTATGAATGTGGATCAGTTTATTTTAAGTGTTTAAATTTGAAGATCTGATTCACCCCCCCTCTCAGTATCTTACTTTCCTATTATTATATTTCCAACAATTACAACATTACAATACATAGTTCCTATTAAAGGACACACCCTATTAGGAGTCAAGAGTAATAGTGGGCTCACTTCATAGGAACACTGCCCATAGAATTTTAATGCCACCCTCAAGGATTTACAATCCAAACAAGTGTATATAGAAAATATACAATCTAGTGAAATGTCAGATAGAAACTCTCTTTTCTTGGTCAGTTCCAATGAAGTATTCTTATCACAAACTCTCCTCTACATCCAGTAGCCAACGAGCCTCATAGCCTTCACACTTCTCTGCCTTTTCAATCTCTACACATATTTCCAAAAGAAAATATTTCCCATATATACCCTATTACAAAAATTTATTAGGTCGGCCAATTAAGCTTTCCCAATACACAAATAATTAATTAGGTCATCCAATTAGGATTTCCAAATATAAAAATAATCCTTTAACCTCTTTCTATGATACATATGGTACCTATAAAAAGTAAACATCAATTACAATACATCAGTTATACCCCAAGATCTGTAATCCATGCTAATAATTCATAATATATGTTCCATGTCTTAAGTCAGACACCAAGTAGGTCTCCTCCAGAATACACACCACAGCTGACATCACCAATACTCTCAAAACTATTGATCAACAAAAATAATTCCCCAATGTGTCCTTAATCATCCCATAAGCTCACATATTCTAAAACATCTTCATCTATACGATATACGCAAAATACAGAAACCTGCTCTATCAAGCATTACTATCATAGTCCTAAAAGTATTCTTCACTAAATCATTTGTAACATCATCAATATGTAACCTAAAGTCAAGAAACCTTATGAATAAGGTCATAAAACATCCTTCTTTATATCCTTGTCTTCGATCATTTTGAATCATCCGTAAAGTGTCCATACACTTCTTCTAGTCAAATAACCAGTTTGTTCTCTCCACAGATAACATATGTTGACATCAATGACAAAACATGAATCGAAACATCATAAATAGTATCAAAATCTTATATCATCCAACAATCCCCCCCTTTGGCATTGATGGAAACATATGGGAAAATCCATCAACCCAAAAACTACTCTCTCTCAATACAATCTTCTCAATATCTACAACAAAAATCTCCCCAAAATAGTAGGGATTTTCACATAGAATCTTTCCCCCTTTGGAAGTAATGGCAAAGGGTGTCATAACTCATCTATAATATTTTTAGCAAGGTTTATCTTTTTCAAATATTCTTGTCTAACAACCAGGTACAAAATCACCCAAATGTACTTCATAGTATTCTTGTGATCACTCCCCCTAAGTAGTAGATCCATACATCAAGTCCCAACAATGATATATCTTTGAAAGCCACTGGAATGATGCATGTCTCCATCAATTAATTACCACTGGGAGGGGTTCTCATCCCAAGCATGCTTCTAAGATATTCAAAAATATATTTTGGCAAAGGTTTTGTAAATATATATGCTATCTATTCCTTTGTGCTAATATACTCCAATCTAATCTCTTTCTCTTCTACCTTCTCCCTCAAGAAATTATACTTAATAGAAATATGTTTATTCTTTGAATTAATTACAGGATGCTTCGACATGTTCACTATTCTAGTATTATCATAGTGGATAACCACTGGGTCTTCAAAAAAGTTTCCAATGTCCTTCAACATTTTTTTCATCCAAACAACTTGTGTATAATTTATTGCAGCAGCAACATACTCTGATTCAGTAGTAGACTAAGCAATACAGTCCTACTTTTCACTTAATCAAGAAACCAACCTTTCTATCATCCACATTAGCTTCCCAATCAACATTAGTATAAGCCTTAAAAATAGAGTCATCTGACTTTTCATACCACAATTCATATTCTATTGTTCCTTCAAGTATCTAAAAATTCTTTTCATAGCAGCAAGGTGTGTTTCTTTAGGTTCTGCTTGATATCTTTCCACAATTCCAACTACATTGGAAATATATAGTGTGGTGTGAGTCAGATATTGTAGAACACCAATCATTGATCTATAATTTTTTTGAAAAGCACTTTGAGTCTCATCATTATTATTCAGTTTGCATCTAGTCACCATGGGTGTTCCAACAGGTTTACAATCCTCCATTCCAAACTTTTTCAACATTTCCTTAAGATACTTGGTCTGAGATATAAAAATACCATTCTTACTCTGATTAATTTTTAAACCAAGAAAAATTTTCATTTCACCAATCATTGACATTTCAAATTCATTTTCCATTTATTTAGAGAACTTCTTACTCATCTTATCATTGACTCCAAAAATGATATCATCAACAAAAATGTCTATGATTAGGATTCCATCTTCGTCAGTTCTTAAATATAAATTATTGTTTGCATTACCTTTTCTAAAACAAAGATGAAGTAGATACTTGTCTAGTCTTGCATACCATGCTCTCGGTGCTTGTTTCAGTACTTACAATGATTTTTTCAACTTAAAAACCATGTCATCATTTTATGTCAAAGGAAATCTATCAGGTTTCTCTATGGATACTTCTCCTTCCAAATCTCCATTAAATAATTCTGATTTCACATCCATCTGATATACTTTAAAGTCTTTATGTGCAGCATAAGAAAGAAATACTCTCACAGCTTCTAGCCTAGAAACATGAGAAAATGTTTCTTCAATTTCTATTCATTATTGTTCCGAGTAACCTTTACAAACCAATCTAGCCTAATTTCTCACCATTGTTCCTTCCTCATCCATCTTGTTTCTGAAAACCCATTTAGTTCCAATCACATTTTTGTTCTTAGGTCTTGGTACCAATTCACAAGTATTATTTTCTTTATCTCTTCAAGTTCTTCTTGCATAGCTTTAGTCCAAGATTCATCTTTACATGCTTCTATTGGAAAGTGACAATGCAAGCAATTATTATTTTGTCATTGTTGTCAAACCTTAACAGGTGAGACTATTGTTATCTATTTGAGTACCATATCCACTGTTGATGAAGAATATTTAACAAGAAGACCAAGTGAATGGTTGAGTTAAGGCAAATAAAAGGGTACTTGATCAGTTGGCACTCTGGCAAAGTAATTAGTTGTTTATCTTTCAAAGACAATTTTTCTGGTTGTTTTGTGTCGAGCTAGTTTGGCTTGTGCCGAGAAAAGTTGTTTATGCTGAGCGAAGTTGTTTGTGACAAGCAAGTTTGTTCACTGCCAATCACCAGTGAAATTTTTGAGTGGAAATAGTGATGTTGGCTGACTTACAGTAATTGGATTAATGATGAGATTTGAGATCTATGGCCGACTTAGTTAATTTTGTTGGGATATGTAAAGTTAATTAAAGATTGATCGATGTCATTTAATGTATGGGTAACTGTAATTAATGCATGGCTTCAAGATTTAATTAGAGACTACTTTGGAGAAGTAAATGTAATGTAAATGATGGAATGATCTGTTGGATCTGAACTAACCTAAGATCTATGATCTTGATTAAGCGGCAAAGATTTATCTGACCTAGAAAAAGAGGTATATGATAACCTCGGTGATTATTCATTGTATACTACTGAGTATGCAAGTGTGTGGAAGTACATGTGTGTATACAAGAGGTTTGCATAGTTGATTTACTGATTGGAATGACCTAGCAGAGAAGGCTGAATACAGAAGCAGAGAGTTGCATGTGTGATTGATTGATGGATTTCCAAGAAGATCAGAAGATGGAAATGACAATGCAGGCCATCTAGTAAGTTAACATCAGAGTTGTAATTGGATCTGAATTTACAAAGTAAGTTGTATGTATCAGATCACAACTGCTGATTACTTTCTAACCATTGTATCAGTTAAATCCTTTAACAAGGTTGACCTAAAAATCATTTGTATAAATCCTCTAACAAGGTGACATTCAGGTGGAATGTTCTAAGTCCTCTAACAAGGATACTCCTGATAGGGTGATTAAATCCTTTAACCTGGTCACACCTAACAATGTGTTATTGTAACCTTTAACAGGGTTGGCTCCTCACAGAGCTCACTTTAGAAGAGTGAAAACTTGGTAGCATGTTACTAGTGGTTTTTCCCATATTGGGTTTCCACGTTAAATACTTGTGTCAACTTGTGTGAATGCTTATGGTTTTTTTTACTGTTATGTTTCTACAAGCAATTTCATTAGATAGTAAACTGCATGATTAAAGTTGTTGACATATGCTACTGCTATCGAGTAGATCTGAAATATAGAAAAGTTTTATTTTCCACATATAGACCTAAGGATAACTGATTCACCCCTCCCCTCTTAGTTATTCTAACATCATTCTAGCAATTTGTCTTAGAGATTTGGTCTCCTGAAAATAGTTTGAAGATACTTGGAGCGAAAAGATCAAGATGTATAAGAAGGATGTTCCCAAGCTGAACAAAGATAACTTCCCTGCATGATAGAGTTTGATGAAACTGCATCTGGCTGGTATTGGAGATGATGCTAAGTGACTTATTGAAAATGACTATGTGTCACCTTCTACTCCTCTCACAGCTGCACAACTAAAATAAAAGCAAGAGCACAATCAAGCAATGTTGGAGATTTCCTCCTCATTGAGATATTCAGAGTTTGATGATATAAAGAGTTGTACTAATGCAAAGTAGATATGGGAAAAACTTGCAACTATCTATGGTGGAGACACAAATTTTCTGAGAGCTAAATTAGAAATTCTAAGAGGTAAGTTTGATGAAATGAAAATGCAAGAAGGTGAAAATGTTAACCAGTATTTTGGTACAGTAAAAGAAGTTGTAAATGCCATTAGAGGAGCTAATGGAACAATTGATGAGAACACTATTATGAGAAAGGTACTGATAAATTTACTTCCTATATATGCTATTAGAGTTTCTACAATCCAAGAACTGAGATGCACTCCTAACAATAATCTAAATCTGGAAAATCTGATAGGCAGACTCACTACATTTGAAATGTCAAATTATGATAACTATAATCCACAAGGTATTGATTCTGATTTTAGATCACAGTTGCTTCTCAATAAATCTAAGAAAGGAAAGAAATATGTGAAGAGTTACAATGACACTTCTGATGATGATCTTGAAGAACTTGAAGCACTTATGGAAAAAAGGCTATCCAGAAGAAAAGGAAAATACAGAGGTAAACTTCCTATTATTTGTTTTTCATGCAATAAAGTTGGTCATATAGCTGCTAGATGTCCTGATAA
>MU225517.1:798000-820193 GCA_018584345.1 Thuja plicata | reverse complement strand
TGCATTAATCTCTTATATGAGTAAAAGTGATCATTGGATCATTGACAATGGTTGTTCCCATCATATGACTGGTGACAAGGATAAGTTTGAAACCCTAAACCAATGCAACAGAGGATATGTAAAATTTTGTAATGATGCACCATGTCTTATCAAAGGTAAAGTATTGATTAAATTGACTGACAAAATAAGATGTGATAATGTGTATTGGGTTGATGATCTTAATTACAATTTGTTGAGTGTTGCATAGTTGAACACTTTTGGTTATAGAGTTGAGTTCCATCATAGAAAAGAAAAGATCTATGATTCAACTGGAGAACTTGTTGGAAGTGGTGATCAGACTAAAGGTAACTTATTTTATCTAGATTTATCTGAAGAAACATGTTTGTTTGTATAGTATAATGATGTTTGGTTATGGCATAAGAGGTTGTGTCATGTGAACTTTGATAACTTGGAAAGCATAAGTAAATTAAAAAGTTAGAGGGCTACCTAAGTTAAAGAAACCTGAGAATGGTATGTGCATACAATGTCAACTAGGAAAGATGACTAAGTCTAGTTTCAAGAGTAAAACACATATTTGAGAGGAAATTCTTGAATTAGTCCATACTGATCTCTGTGGTACCATTGGAGAAAGAAGCTACTGTGGTTCTAGATATTTCATTCTATTTCTTGATTATTATTCAAGGATGATGAGTGTAATGTTTCTCAAGGAAAAATCTGATGCATTCCACTTATTTAAATGGTACTTGGCTAAAGTTGAAAAGGAAACAGGCAAATGTTTGAAATGCTTAAGACCTAACAAAGGTGGAGAATTTATTTCTAATGAGTTTATCAGGTTCTACAATGACTGAGGCATAAAGAGACAGATGTCCACACCCAGGACTCCTCCACAAAATGGTATTGTTGAATGCAGGAACAAATCTATCATGGAATGTGCAAGAACGCTAATGATAGAGAAGAATGTTGCACAAAAATAATGGAAAGAAGCTATAAGTACTGCAATATATACCCTAAATAGAGTACAAGTGAAGAAAGGTACAAACGCTACACCTTATGAACTTTGGTATGGTTATGCACCTAGTGTAAAGTATTTTAAAGTATTTGGAAGCAAATGTTTTATACTCAAGGAAAATAGAAATGGAAAACTTGATGCTAAAGGTGAAGAAGGTATATTCCTTGGTTATTCAATGAAAAGAAAAGAATACAAATGTTTGAATTCTAATACTAACAAAGTTGTGGAAAGTCTAAATGTTAGAATTGATGAGTTTGCAGAAAGGAATGAAGCTGAAAGTATAGAAGAACCTGAAAGATACAGATCATTCATATATCTAGATGAGGAAGATTATAATACATTACCTAAGGCTACTGTCAAGCAATAGCATGCACCTGCCGAGTCACAGAGTGTAGTTGCCGAGCAACAAGAAGTGAATGCCAAGCTATCTGATGGAGATGTCGAGTCACAGAATCAACTAGAACTAAACACAGTCAATGAATTTGAAGCAACACCTAAGCCTAATCTAGAAAAATATGTGAGGAATCACCATAATTCTAATAAAATCATTGGATCAAAGGATTTTGCAGTTATGAAATGAAGTAAGGTGAAAAATGGCACATGTCTGTTATGTGAATTTGAGCCCAAAATAGTGAAAGGTGCTTTAGAAAATGAAGATTGGATACAGGCAATGAATGAGAAAATTGAATAGATTGAGAAGAACAAGACTTGGACACTTGTACCTAGGCCGAAGGATAATAATATAATTGGTACAAAGTGGATATTCAAAAATAAATTGAATGAACATGGAGATGTGACAAGAAACAAAGCTAGACTGGTATGCAAGGGTTATGCATAAGAGGAAGGAATTGACTATAGTGAAACATTCACCCTAGTTGCAAGATTGGAAGGAGTCAGAACCTTACTTGCATATGCAGCCTATAAAGGATTCAAAGTTTATTAGATGGATGTGAAATTTGCATTTCTCAATGGTATCTTAGAAGAAGAAGTGTATATTGAGCAAGCTGATGGTTTTGTTTACCCAAACAAAAGGAATATAGTTTGCAGATTGCACAAAGAATTATATGGACTGAAGCAAGTGCCAAGAGCATGGTATGAGAGATTGTACAATTATCTTATCAATATTGGATTTGCAAGAACCAATGACAACAACAACCTGTAGTTGAAGATAGAGCAAAGAAAAGGTACATTATTAGCTGAAATTTTTCTATATGACATCATATTTAGTGGACAAGATGTGTTATGCCAGAAATTTGCAATAGAGATGCAAATTGAGTTTGAGATGTCTATGTTTGGTGAAATAAAAGTCTTTTTTGGCTTACAAATTTATCAAATGAAGAATGGTATCTATATCACTCAATCTAAATATATCAAGGAGATACCTAAAACTTTTGGAATGGAAGAGTCCAAACCAGTGAGTACACCCATGGCTACTGGATAGAAGCTGACAAAAGCTGATGACATAAAAGTAGTAAACCAAACACTCTATAGATCAATGATTGTAAAACTATAATATGTTGTACACAGTAGACCTGACATTGCCCTAGCTGTTGGAATTGTTGCTAGGTTTTCTTCTAATCCCAAGGAAGCTCACTTGATGGCAGTAAAAAGGATTCTAAGATATTTGAAAGGAACTGATGACTATGGTCTATACTACAAGAAGAATGACAATTTTGAACTCAGAGTTTACACTGACTCTGATTGGGCTAGAAATATTGATGATAGGAAAAGCACTATTGGTGAAGCATTTATTTTAGGTAAAAGATTGATCTCATGGACAAGCAAGAAATAGAACTGTACCTCACAATCTACAATTGAAGATGAGTACATGGCAGCTGTAATCAATTGTTCTAACATTGTGTGGTTGAAGATACTACTGAAAGGTATGAAGGAAGAAATCACTGACCCAGTTGTCATATATTGTTATAACATGAGTGCCATTAATATCTCTAAAAACCCTATTATGCACTCAAAGACAAAGCACATAGCTATCAAGTATCATTACTTGAGGGAGCTAGTTTAGAATAAAGAAGTGAGACTAGATTATATGAACACTAAAGAACAATTAGCAGACATATTCACAAAAGAACTACCCAAGGATGCTCATGAGTATCTATGAGGTAAAATGGGGGTGATTCCCCTAACTAAGGCTAATTAAGTTTTGTATGCTACTGTTGCATCAAATATTACATTCAAAATACTTGACACATTGATGCACAGTTAGTCACACTTTAGAATGTTGGCTAAAGTTGTGAAGTTGGACAAGGATAGAAAAGAAGATCATTCATAATTAAGATGACATGATTAGCATGATACTGAAGATCTACATGATAATGATTTTGACATCTTTGGCATTGTTGTCAAAGTGGGAGAGATTGCCTAAGATTGCCTAGAAAAAGAGATTACATAAAGGAAGAAGTACATAGAGGCAGAAGTTACTATTGAAAACATTGAAGTGATTATCTACTCAAAGGGAGTCTACAGGTGTTTAGACATGGATGATTATAGTGTGATTACAGACACAGAGGGAGAAATGTTTTACATATGAGAATCAGAATGAATCTAAAGACATTAATTAAGATTTGTTCATATCAATGAACACAGGTGACTTTTTTGGATTGTATGGTAACTATGCTTGTTAATTCATTGTTTGAATATTTTGTGTTGCCATTAATGCCAAAGAGGGAGATTGTTGGAAAGTGACAATGCAAGCAATTTTTATTTTGTCATTGTTGTCACACCTTAACAGGTGAGACTATTGTTATCTATTTGAGTACCATATCCGCTATTGATGAAGAAGATTTAACAAGAAGACCAAGTGAATGGTTGAGTTAAGGAAAATAAAAGGGTACTTGATCAGTTGGCACTATGGAAAAGTAATTAGTTGTTTATCTTTCAAAGATAGTTTTTCTGGTTGTTTTGTGCTGAGCAAGTTTGGCTTGTGCCAAGCAAAGCTGTTTATGCTAAGCGAAGTTGTTTGTGACAAGCAAGTTTGTTCAGTGTTGAGCACCAGTGAGATTGCCGAGTGGAAATAGTGATGTTGGCTGAATTACAGTTTTGGATTAATGATGAGATTTGAGATCTCTAGCTGACTTAGTTAATTTTGTGGGATATGTAAAGTAAATTAAAGATTGATCCACGTTATTTAATGTATGGGTAACTGTAATTAATGCATGGTTTCCAGATTTAATTAAAGACTACTTTAGAGAAGTAAATGTAATGTAAATGATGGAATGATCTATTGGATCTGACCTAACCTAAGATCTATGATCTTGATTTAGTGGAAAATATTTATCTGACCTAGACAGAGAGGTATATGATAACCTCAGGGGTTATTCATTGTATACTACTGAGTATGCAAGTGTGTGGAAGTACATGTGTGTATGAAAGAGGTTTGCATAGTTGATTTACTGATTGGCATGACCTAGCAGAGAAGGCTGAATACAAAAGTAGAGAGTTGCATGTGTGATTTCTTGACAGATTTCCAAACAGATCAGAAGATTGAAATGACAATGCATGCCATCCAGTAAGTTAATGTAAGAGCCATAATTGGATTTGAATTTGCAAAGTAAGTTGTATGTATCAGATCACAACTACTGATTACTTTCTAACCATTATATCAGTTAAATCCTTTAACAAGGATGACCTAACAGTCATTTGTATAAATCCTCTAACACGGTGACATTCAGGTGGAATGTTCTAAGTCCTCTAACAAGGCCACTCCTAACAGGGTGATTAAATCCTTTAACCAGATCACACCTAACAGTGTGCTTTTGTAACCTTTAACAGGGTTGGCTCCTCACAGAGCTTACTTTACAAGACTGAAAACTTGGTAGCATGTTACTGGTGGTTTTTCCCATATTGGTTTTCCATGTTAAATACTTGTGTCAACTTGTGTGAATGCTTATGGTTTGTTTTATTGTTATGTTTCTACAAGCAATTTCATTAGACAGTAAACTACATGATTAAAGTTGTTGACATATGCTTCTATTGCCAAGTAGATCTTAAATACAGTAAAGTTTTATTTGCTACATCTAGACTTGAGGATAACTAATTCACCCCTCCCCTCTCAGTTGTTCTAAAATCATTCTAATAGCTTCATCAGTAGTTTTCAATTCAACATGAAAAATCAAATAAATTTGATCTCTAACGCTAGATCTAGTCATCATACCTTTACTTGCATCACCAATGATTTTTTCTTCAAGATGGTTCTTCTTAACATACCTCAGAGTCTAAGGAGTCTCAATAAGCTCAATTAATTCATCTTCAATCTCATTATCAACCATCAAAGGTTCTCTAGGTTGAACATTGACCTCTTTTATTTCTAAAATCTGACCACAGTCAGATATTCTTTCTTGAATTTGAACCTTTTCATCTATCCTCACATTAGCGCTTTCAATCAACTTCCTCAATCTTAGATTGAAACATTTATATAATTTTCTCTTAGTAGAATAACCAAGAAAAATACCTTCATCACTACTAGCATCAGACTTCCCTATCTCATCATCTCTTTTGATATAACATTTACTTCCAAATATTCTGAAATATTTTATAGTAGGTGTATGATCAAACCATAATTCTTAGGGAGTCTTACTTGTACCTTCTCTAATATAAATTCTATTCAAGGTGTACACAATAATACCAACAACTTCCCTCCAATGAACATGTGGTACATTTCCTTCTAGCAGCATGGTTTTTGCAATAGCTAATATTGTTTTGTTTCTTCACTTTGTTAGCCCATTTTGTTGTGGTGTCCTTGGTGTAGATTTTTATCTGAATATTCCATGCTCCTCACAGTAGGACTTAAATAGATCTGATGTAAATTCACCACCTCTGTCCGATCTCAAACATTTTATCTTGAAACCATATTCATTCTCAACTTTTTCTTTGAATAACTTTAATTTGTCAAATGCTTCAAATTTGTCACTCAAATATGTAACCCACATCATCCTAGAAAAGTCATCAACAAAAAGTATAAAGTACCTTTCACCATAATAAGATCTTGTTCTTGTAGGACCACAGAGATTTGTATGTACCAGATCCAACTTCCCTTTTGCAGTGTAAGATTTTATTTTCAAACTACTTCTAGTCTGCTTCCCCATAACACAATCTTAGGTAGATCTCTCACAAAATTAATCATATTTTCCTTCACAATGTTATCAAAATTAGCATGACAAAATATTCTATTCCATAACCAACTGTCATCAACATTCGCAAAAAAAAAAGATTCAGATGTATTCAATTCAAATACATTCCCTATAGATTTAGTACCAGATGCCATCAAGTCTCTTGATTTACTTATGATTGAACAGTTCCCATCAATAAATTTCAATCGATAACTTTTGTCCACTAAGTGCCCAACACTCAACAGATTATTCTTAAGTCCATCAACAAGAAGTACATTGTTAGTGTTAGTCTTACCATCCAGAAAAATTGATCGTGTTAGAGATTTTTCTTGATGAATCAAATTCTTAAATATTTACTCAACTCTATGACTCCTAATTTCATATTCATGCAAGAAAAAACAAAATTGATCATTATTATATCCTCCTTCTTCTTCGAGCTCCACATCACTCAGGCAGGTATTGCCTAATCTACACACATATGAATTCTTTGCAAAAAACATTAGATTGTAGATATATAACTGTGGAATAGTTTTCAGACCTTTAGGTAACAACTACCTCAATGTTTCTTCAAATCTTATACAATATTCTTCTTTCATAGAGTAAGTCTAAAAACTAGAGAAATATGAAATTCTAACAACATGAAAGGGAAATGATTTTCAGTTTATATGTTAATGTGTGGATCTCTGAAATATCCCAAATCTTGCATAGACCAGTGCCTTATCCAATGGGCAACCGATTTAAATATAACATTGCAAAGATGATTATGAACCAAGGAAAACAACACAGTCTAATATGTCTATATTCCTTACATAAGACAAACCCTATCAATCATGTTATTCTTATGAATCAACCGGTGTATTTCAAATATACAATTCTCTACTCAAAGCATTTAACCTCCCCTTAGAAGAGACCTTGGAATAGACAATACATAACTAGCATCCACTAGAAAGAAAAGATTGGAAATACCATTGATATTCCAACTCATACAAATCTGGAATCACAGCTATTCCTTGAATAACACTATTGTTGATCAACAACAGACAAGATTAAAACATCCTTAATGCCTTATTCTATATTATTCAAAAACAAAATGGAGACAACTTGATATCATAAAAAAAAATGCTGAGATTCATTCATAAAACTTGTTGTTACAATGGAGTTCTTCACTAAATAAAAGGGATAACATAACAGCTAGTATGCATAGAAAAGGAAAAATATTATAGAAGATACAATGTTTGGAACCTTATCTGAAGTTTTGCAAGGGACTAAACAGACTCAGAAAACCCCCAAGATAGAGTAGCAGATAGAAACCCCTAAAACTAAGAAGAGAGAGAAATAAATAGAGGAAGAAGGAAACCCTAAAATCTATATATGATCCACACCTATCCTCTTTGCTATCTAATTTTCATTTATTCTTTTTTCTATTCTAAAAACTAATCTCCATCGGTGATTTCTAAAATCTGATTTTCTTGTATTTTGTAAAAAGTATGATTCTATCCCATCTCTTCAAAACCTGACTCCACAAAGAAATCTGATTTCATCTGACAGTTGTTTCTTCAATAAATATGTTTATGAGAAAAGCCTCTCAAAATCTGATGATTCTCTACAAGTATTTGATTTCATTCTCCTGGGAAATATCTGATTTTATCTTTTGAAAATATCCGTCAAATCTGGTTTGGTTTGATTTGAAAATATGATATTCATCTTCTAAGAGCATCCTCTGGAATGATTCATTTTCAAGACTTCAAGGAATAAAATATGTCTGAAGACTATGGAAAAGGACTATGTAGATTTAATATTTCAACTTTGCACATTATTTAATCTTTTCATTTTGTCTCATTCTCTTGGAAATCTAGTTTTATATTCCCTTTAATATTTTGTTGCACAGACAATAATTCTTTAAATTTATTTATCTTTTTAATCTTGTACACAAACTATGCTATTTGCCTTTGAAATTTATCCTTTTATGCCTTTTATGTCCAGAATTGACCAAAATTCAACACATGTCACCTTCTGATTTGTTGCTTCTAACTAGGTTTTAACTCATCTTCTAACCATACCTTAACAACGGTTATCCTGCATAGTGTAGTTTTTGAGTCTCTATAAGAATTTCTTAACCCTAGGTTTACATCAAGATTAATAAACACATGCCCTTTATCTCCATCCTGATCTGATGGCGGTCATTAAATCTTGCAAGGTTAAGGACTTAGCATTTTTCCCTTCGTGATTGAGCAACTGGGTTAACTAGCCTTCATTCGCTCAATCTTTGAATATATAACTTAACTGCGGCTATCTTCTATGACTTTGTGACTATATAGTCATGCTTTCTCTGATGCCCTGACAGTTAGTTGAAATCCTTTCATGACTACATATGTGGTTATTCTGGTGGCTAGTCATGACGTCTCTGTAGTTATCTCCTTTAACCACTAGCATCTCGCAGATTTGCGACCTTACACCATGTGTCCTCCAAGTCATCAACCATTTTTCACTTTGTCCACCATGTCATCACCAAAATTTTGTTTCAATCAGTTAATGGAATGCTTCCCAATGCATCTATCACCTACGCATGAAGAACCTCTATCTTACCTTCATATTTCTATATTTTTGGCTTTTGGCTTATAAATACCTCATATTTCTCCTGTAGTCTCAATGTTGGATAAATCCCATTTTATTTTTTAAAGTCTTTCTGTATTCTATCTCAAAATATGGGGCCCACATGTGCACTGACTCTTCTAGCTAAGGGGCCCACCAAGTGGCCTCTTGGCTTATTACTTATTTAATAATGCGAGTGTTTGTATATAAGAAGATCAAAAACAACTCTCACCCATTGAATGTGGGATAATGCACATTACCTTCTTCAAATTTTCAAGCCTCTCTCTCTATACCTGTGTAGTTTCTGGCAATTGCATTTGGATTTTACATATTTTAAATGCCCTTCCATAATGTTTCTTGGGATTACCTTGTCTGCATGGCCTCCTCCATGGTTTGGTGTGCAGCATACCTCTTTAATTTTAATGCAACATGCCTCAAATATACTGCGCAGTCATTGGAGGCATTTAAACTTGCCAAAATATCATTGCCATGCATTTGATGTTGCCAAATGTTTTAAACATCTTCATGCTTGGATAATTATGCAAGGTATGTAGCTTAATTCTCCTGCGGAGAGTCTTTCCAAATTGTTTGAATTCCAAAACTTTTGTTTTCAATGCCCATCCTTATGCTACATGGCCTCCTCTTAGTTGCATTCATTTTAAATTTTTTGACTTTCCATGGCTATTGGTTTGCACATGATTCCAATATCAATGTAAATGTTTAAAAATTCCTTCCTTTAATTCAACTCCTGCATGCGCAGGCTTTATCCAATGTATGTTTTTAATGTTTTTAAAACATCATTCCCTTTCAAAGCTTGTGTGGGATTACCTTTCTTTGGCATGAGTTCCCACACCAATCCCCTTTTCATTTGTGAATATTTTAAAAGACTCCCCCAAATCTGTGCAAGCTTCAAATTATTGGGTTTCCTTTGGTTTTGTCTTTTGTTTTCACCCTCTGGCATGCTATGTTGACTGATAATTCAAACTCTCTATTTATTTATCCCCAAAAAAATATTTCCTTTTTGTTTTATATACCCACTTTCAATGCCTTCCAACGTGTGGCTTCCTTTAACTATATTATTCTGTGCAAATGCTGATTTATAAATGTTTTTTTAAAACATCCATCAAAATCAGAATAAACATTCATTACCTTGCATAGACCACTTCAATAAACTCCTATGTAGCATTTTAATAAATTCCTAAATATCCCTTTGTGCATTTCCCAGTGCACTTTGCCTACTACGTAGACCTGCAATCATTCCTTCTGCATTCTCCTCCAAACACCATGCCTTGCACAATGTTTCCCATGTGCATTTCCATTAATATGTTTCAATTCCTCTAAAGATCTGTGTGGGCTCTAGAAAGCTACATAGCCTTTGGCAATTCTTGCCAATTGAATTTGCTAAAATGTTTTGGTTTGCATCCTCCATACACTGGCATCCTTTTGATAGTTTGACCGTGTTTGCACACATATCATTTTCTATGGAAATATCTTAAGACTTCAATCTACCACGCATGGACCTCTTTCTTTTGTTTTATTCAAACAAATCCCTTCAATTCACACAGACTCTATGACATGTATCCTTGCCAAAAACATTGGTTATTTGCTTTGTTTTAAATGTCTTGTCTCCTCCATATGCTGCGTGGACACTTGGGCAATATATTTGTTTAAATATTTTAAAAAAATTTGCCTCTATGCCTCCTCTCCTTTACTTAGTGCACAATCCATCTTGGAATCACCACTTTGCACTTTGCCTGGTATTTTCCATATGTTTTAAATGTTTCCTATTTGCATGTGGGCAGTCTCTGTGACTTTGTTTAATATATACCAATCAGCAATTTTCTAGTAGCTCCCACATCTCCTGCATAGCACCATGGTGCAGGCTTTGCTAATTTACAAATTGTTTTGAATGTTTTAAGACTTCTTCTTATGCGGCCATTCTGATCAAGCTTTCCTTTCATCAACCTCAAGAAATCATTAGTCCCACAAGAGAAATCCACAATCATGTTGCCATCCTTCATATACAAAAGATATTATCATCTAAATCATAAATGACTTAAAAATAATAATATATTTTAAAACCCATGAAATGATCATTGATCTTTGATAAACCATCTTGTATCCTTGAGACCTCAACTTACAGTTCTTCATCCTGAAATCAATCTGTACCTTGAGAATACCTAAACATAAACCACCATGCAAATTAACAATGAAGCATCAAACCAACGACCATTTAAAACCAACTTATTACAACTCTACAAACTAGTCTCATTAATGGCAAGTAGCTTCTAGAATGAGATTTTAAAACTAATTGAATGACCCCTTGCAAGTATGAGGACTAGAAAAACAACTCATCTCCAGCATCTGAGCATGGTCGCCAACCGAATTAGCTTGAAATCATCAGGATCAAAAGATAAGAATATTCAAAGTGAGCTAGTTTATTCAATCTACAATTTGAAGTATTCAGATACATGCCAAACCTTGCCCAAAATATAACTTGGAAAGACATCGGATCAACTACTGAGGATCTATCCCTTGGAAAATTGACTCTCTAAAATAAAATGAATATGGATAGAAAAGGGTTTCTTTGGATCTTACTCCATGTGCAAAGTGCAACTGATCACACTTGGAAATTCCATAACACTGTGCAAGTACAAACATCAAAGCAACAGGAATTACAAAAAGAATGATCTTTGCAAAAAAACAGAATCACATCCTGAGGCCCAACCACTAATCCAGGTAGCACAAAGAAACAATTCACAACTCAAAATCACCATATAATAAAAAGTTTCAATCTTCTGAAGATGAGTGCTCTGTAAATGCAACTCTGTCTAACCCTGTCAATCTGCAAGAACACCTTCTGAATCTGATTTCAAAAACTCCTCAAACAAGACTCTTAAAGTCTAATACCCAGAATATTGGTTCACTTTATTATATGGTTTATGAAAATTCAACTAGCTTTCTCTGAAAAATGAACTGATCAATTGGCACAAATATGGCAAGTCAACACTTAACAACTTTGTTGACTCAAACTCAGTGAAAAATGCAGAAACTAGATTTGGAATCTGTTAGGAAAAGTGGAAATCTGGATTGGTCAAACTCTAAAATTCCTTAGATAGGTATACTTTCATGTTTGGAAGGTAGAGGAAAAATCAATTCTTCAAAATATTGAACTGGGGACAAATAGTAGGAGCTCAAAGTAGGCTACTTAGAAATCTGCATTTGACACTCAGGAAATCAAAATTATTTGCATACAGAATAGCTTTGGAAAAGTTATCAAATGGGCTCATAGGTCTTTGAAAATAGGGATATATGTTCACTCTCATGCATAAAAAATACTACAAAAACCCTTATTTCTTGATAATCAACTGGGTACAAGATGTAATCCACTGAAGTGGGTCACTTAGGAGAATCTAGAAAACATGGAAAGTGAAGATTTGTGTAACCACGTCCAAATGACTACATCCAAAACATTTCAAAAATGAAAACCAATAGATGGAACCTATTACATTTTCCAAATGAAAGGTGTTGAACCTACTCTCCAAGATGTATCTCATGAAAAAACATCATGTCACTTTTCAAAAGCATCCAAAATAGGCCTTTTTCACAAGCTTTTTAGGGAAGCAACTTACACTTAGGGAAATCTTTTGTATAGTCACTCCAAAATCTACTCACAATTTTGGAGGTCCAATAGTGGCTCTTACTAAGGAAGTGCACCACATGTGGGCTCACAGAAAATTTCAAAATCTCTTGGTACAATAGACCACTCAAAAATAAATCAGATTGTCTCCTCTCTTATTTCTCATTTCTATTATATCTATTTTCTCTTCTCTTTTTAAAAACTAGGAAGTCTTTATTTAATGAAAACACACCACACAAGTGAAGGGAAAGCAGCTATACATTATGCACATTATTTACAAAAGTCTTGAAGCCCCCAAAACTGAAATCAACTCTTACGTCTGTCATACACCTGGTTTTTATTTTAAAAAATCAGAGGTAAGCTAAAACTATCATTTCCATTCACTGGATCACAAATGCTTCCCTAAATCTTCAGTATATCAAACAAAAAATGATCAAAAAACTCACCATCCCTTGGCAAAATAAAATCACTAAAACATTGTGCATGTTGATCATTGTGTGACATCAAAACATCACACTCTTCATTACTACTGACTTTCTAAAAGATGAAACATTCGAGCTTATTCTTAGGCTTGAAAACATTCATATTCTAATCGTTAGTTTGCACCACAAAACATGGTTCTTTTACATCAGCATTTTTCAAACTAATATAGAATGTGTCAAAACAAAAATATGTCTGCATAAAATTAGGGGTAGCTTGCTGATCACAAGTTCTATTAGCATCTCCAAAAAAAGTATTGGTAATCAATGGACTTTTAATCACTTGCAAATATGAAGTCACACATTCATATTTCTCTCTTTCTTTAGCATCATGGCTCAAACAAGAATCACTGACACTAAACTTATCAAAATCTAAATATATACCAGCACAAGAAAATTCACACTCATCATAAACAATAGGGATCTCATGCAAATGATTTTGACCTTTTGTAAGAGGAGACAAATTAGGAATAGAAAGAGAACAAGGCTCATTATTACTATCAAAACATGGAAATTCCATATCATGAACTATATTCTTCTTTTCAAAAGGATTGTTATCCTGCATCTTGTCAGTAGTTTGTATATCCTTATCATAGATGTCTCCAATACTTTCCTGAAAGTTATCAACATCATACAAACCCAAAACTTGATGGTGGCTGGGAGGGAAAACATCAATACACTCATTAGGAAATTGCATATATTGAGTAACTAAAAGATTATCATGAAATAGTTCAATGAAAGATTTAGAATTAGAAGAAGATTTGTTATCAATACGATTATCCAAGTTAATACTTAACATCATATCTTGAGTCTCTTCATCCTTTGAATCATAAAAAATATAGATACTATCATTATCTACAAGTTCATATTCAATTTTGTTGTAGTCTAGTGAGATGGGAGTACAAGGAAAATATGAAACACACATGTGAAAATCAGGATTTACTAACTCATGTTCTTTATCAAAGTTAATGTGTATTGGGCATGATAGTTAAGATCTATCCCTTCCTAAATATCTGAGATACTCATAAGACAGCAACTCTAAAAAAATTTTACTATGAATTAAACAGCTATCATTAGGGTATGTGCAGGATCAAGGTATGCCAAACTAGGCCTTAAGTGGCAATGAAAATTCAAAAAATTAGGGTTAGGAAAGTTGACCTAAAAATTTAGACAAGTTGTATATCTTATATCAAAAATGTGTAAGAAGAGAATCTGTAGAAAATTGAATCTAGTTTCTAAGCTACTATCCCTTCTTTATGAAAAAAATATTCCATATGGTGAAATTTCAAATTTCAATGTAGTAGTATGAAAATTTCAGGAAAAAGATAAGAAGAAGGTGTATGTCTCACCACCTTAAACATAATCAACTGATAATATTTTTTTACAAGATTCTAGATATAAGTAGTAGACTCATGTTTGGATGTGACACATATTTTTTTGTACTTTTTCTCCAAGTAAATAATTAATTATGATTTTTCTACTACAAATTTTCTAGAATATTAAAATTATTGTGTCTGACCACCTTAACTTAGTCTAAAATTCATGAAATTGAAATTTTTTTAGTTTTTAATTGTAGTAGGAAATCCATAGAATGTGACTCATATTTTGGATTTCAAAAATGTTATACCGTTTGAAAGTTATAGTTATTTTTCAATCAGCCTATCAATCAGGACTAAAAAGATAAGAAGTAGGTGTATGTCTGACAACCTTAAACACAATCAAATGATAATATTTTTTTTACTAGATTTTAGATATAAGTAGTAAATTAATGTCTGGATGTGACACATATTTTTGTAATTTTTTTCCAAGTAAATAATTAATTATGATTTTTCTTCTACAACTTTTCTAGAATATAAAAATTCTCGTGTCTGACCACCTTAACTTAGTCTAAACTTCATCAAATTGATTTTTTTTTATTTTTTTCTTGTAGTAGGTGAAGAATAGAATGTGACACATGTTTCAGATTTAAAAAATGATATACCATTTAAAATTTATAGCTATTTTTGAACCAGTCTACCAATCAGGGGTTGTATTTCACATCGCCACTTTTTGGCATACCATGATCCTTCACATACCCATCATTTACACTCATCACTGACACACTCTCACAATTAGCATCTTCATTTATCAAATTAGTATGATTATGCTAACTACACACATCTTTTGTTTGATATTGATAAGGATCATTACTTTCATGATCATAAGATACAACATTCATATCAGGCTCATGTATAACAATTTTCTTTTCATCATTCTCAATACCATCACTACTAGGTACAATGTTGTGTGAAACCATGAAATTAAGATCTTCAATATCAAGAACTTGGTCTGAAAATCTAGGATTGATGTCACTATCATAGAAATAATTATCACAGCAACTTACCTCTTCATTCTCTTGCTACTCATAAACTTTATTGTCAGCATCATAATCAACATTTTCATCCAAAGTAAACTCAGCTTCAATATCACTATATTCAGCCTCAGGTATAACTTTAGATGAAATATTTTCAACATGTTCCATCAATTTCATGATGTGCCAAATAAATTCCACCCTCTGAGTAATTGGAAAATTAATTGTATCAGGAAAACAAAGTTTGACAAACAAATTAACCCAAACAAACTTTTGAGGATAGAAAGAGATACTATACTCCTTAATCTGGGTAGAAACTCTTATGTAGAATTCATATTGAGATTCACCCTCTTCTTTTCTCATACTTTATTGTAATTTCAAAATAACCCTTTCTTGAAGCTTTTGTCTTAACATCTTTGTTTCTTCATGAACAAGTTCAAGTTTTGATAAAGGTTATTCAGATTTGGATATGTCATGATAATCACTATTCTTGGTTTCACCGTATTTCTCAACAAAACAATCTTCTAATGCAGCCATAGATCCTATTGAACCATGAGGTAATTATATAAACTAATCTCTAGCACCCTTGATTAAAGATATTGAAAAAAAGGTCATTAATACATCTTCATGTGTGATTTTATGATCATCTATCATGTCAGCAAACTTGTTTATATGCTCCTTAACTATTTGCTCACCCATGCCAGTGAATTTAGGCAAGCAATCCCTGACTGCTGATGGAATAAGATTTGGGTATCTAGAGATACCTTCAAAATTTATAACCCCACACAACCTACCCCTAGATAGTTGTGACTTCTTAGTAGGCTAGATAATTACTAGTTGCCTCTCTCTTCCCTCTCAATTAGTTCTCATCACTTAACAGGGAAAATATGTATAGCTGATTTTCATGGAACAAAAGAAGTTATCCAATGAAAATAAAAATTCTTGGAGTATGATGAAGCTGCTACAAATTATTAGATTCAAAGTCACCTCCAAATCACCTTCAAAACTTAGTAGAGCCACCACCTCTTTAGAGAGGAAAAGGTTTTTTATTAGTTGAGATCTCTTTCCCAACACTAACCTTCTTCAAATCAGCAACTTACATGCATCTCCAATATAGGGTATCTTAATGATTCCTCTCTTGACTATGCTCTTAGTTGTAAGAGCCCAAATATTTGTTAGAATACTTCAGAGATAACTGAGAGGGGGGGGGATGAATCAGTTATCTACAACTTTAAATATTTATCTTATACTTATTAATCTAGATTGATACAAAGTAAATGCACATACAAATAACACTTTACACAACACATCAATTTGGTTACGGGGAAACCAAATGGTAAAAACCCTGGTGGGAATTAGTACCCACAAAGAACTATACTATTTATAGTGATCCCTGTTAAAAGAACTTCCAACCCTGTTAGGATTTGTACATTAAAATACAATAGTATAGTGACCTGGTTAAGGGTTGAACCCTATTAGGAGTCTTATACAATAACCCTATTAGGGGTGGAGGACTCACTATCCAAATGGTGAAGGCTACAACCTTCTAGTTATTTGATACACACTGTATCAACAGGATGAACTATTTTTTGTGACACTACTTGTCTGATCACTTCCTTTATGCACCAATGCTTTAGCCTCTTGTAAAAAACTATAAAAATCTAATTTGTATTCTGAAAGCTTCAACTTCAATATATATATTATCAACATATGATAAATATAGCTCTGCTGCTTCAACACTCTACTATGCTTTTCTAATCTCTGGCTTTCGCAACTCTTCTTATCACAAATGACCTTCTATAAGTACATACACCAAGCATGAGATCATGGGACCTATAGGAAAACTCTTCTTAACATCCTTTTCGGCTCTACTAAGCATGCAAGCATAATTACAACCGCGCAAGTCAATGCTGAGCAGACGCGTCACTTCGCAAGTCGGCTTCACCAATTTAATCATAACTTTGTAATCTTCTTGAAATATGTCTTGCACCTACAGAAAAATATCAAAAACACATAACTAATCATGAATATATACACACATATCCTAAATATAGGCACAACTCAATCAACACGTTACATACATCGGCCTTAAACTGTTATTCCTCCAAAACTGTAACCGTCAATAACAGAATTATATATCTTTACTATAACTTCATATCTATGTCTATGTGTATGAACATAGCATAATAAACATGTATCTATCCACACTGGTCTTCATTTCATCATATTGATAAGTACATATAGAAGTACTACTATGTATTATATGTTGTCATCAATGACAAGCATACAATCAATCAACTGTTCAGAATCAAATCTCCAACAGTCTCCCCCTTTGGCATTAATGGTAACATATGATATAAAAACAACTTATGTTCATGGTGTCTTCTTTCTTTTACAATCTTCTCAATATCCTCAACAAAGATTCATCTACACTACTGCAGTTTCATGTACTGTTTATTCTCTGAATACTCCCCCATTGTCATACTTCCCTACTATGTTCCTTTACTCCCCCATAGTATAAGCTCCTTGTATGTGTTCCTTGTTTGTTATTTTTTTACTGGTACATACTCCCCCATTGACATCAATGGAAAAGGGTTCCATAAACCATTCTGCACAAGTACTACTCCAGAAGTAGAGTAGTCAACCATTCATCAGTCACACAAGACTGATGTACTTGCTTCTTTTTCTAATCAAACTTAGGAGAGGGAATGACTCCCAACTTCTCCCTTAGATACTCAAAAGTATCGTTTGCTAAAGGCTTTGTGAAAATGTCTGCTAGCTAATCTTTTTTTTTTACATAATCCAATGTCACTTCCTTGTCTACAACTTTTTCTCTCAGAAAGTGATACTTGATCTCTATGTGTTTTTTCTTTGCATGCATTACAGGGTTCTTAGACATGTTAATAGTACTGGTGTTGTCACAGTGAATGACAATAGGATAGTCAACCTGAATACCAAATTCGTTAACCATCTATTTGATCCAAACAATTATTATACAATTTAGTGCTACTGCAACATATTCTGCCTCTGTTGTTGACTGAGAAATAGAGTTTTGCTTCTTGATTGTCCAAGATACCAACTTTTCTCAAAGAAATACTGCTCCTCCTGAAGTGATCTTCCTGTCATCAATAAAACCTACCCAATCTACATTAGTATACACATGAAGTTTTGTATTCTTTGATTTAGGATACCATAAACCATAGTCTATAGTTCCCTTAAGATATATGAATATCCTCTTGATTGCCATTAAGTGATTATGCTTGGGTTTAGCTACAAATCTTCCAATAATGCCAACTGCATTAGATATGTCAAGTCTTGATTGAGTTAGATAAATAAGCTTTCCAATCATAGATTTATACAATGTTTTATCAACTGTTGTGGAGTCATTCTTGTGATCATAGGAGTGTATACTAGCTTGCAATTGTCCATCTTTAAGGTTTTCAATATTTCCTTTACATATTTTGACTGATTAATGAATATTCCTTTGTTTGTCTATTTTACATTTAATCCCAAAAAGTATTTTATAGGACCAATCATACTCATTTCAAATTCATTCTGTATTTATTTTGTAAATGTTATACTAAGCTTGTCATTACCTCCAAAGATAATGTCATCAACAAATATGTCAACTAATAGTAATCCATCAGGTGTTTCTCTTACGAACAAGTTGTAATCTGCTCCTCCTTTCTTGAATCCAATCTTGGTGAGATAACCATCTAGTCTCTCATACCACACTCTTGGGGCCTGTTTAAGTCCATAGAGTGATTTCTTTAGTCTTCATATCATGTCTGGTCTATTTGAAAGGTTAAATCCTTCATGCTGTTCTATGTAGACTTCTTCTTTTAAGTCACCATTCAAAAAGGCTGATTTGATGTCCATTTGATAAATTTTAAAGTCTTTTAATGTTGCATATGCCAAAAATAATTTTATGGCTTCCAATCTTCTCACAAGGGCAAATGTATTAGTGTAGTCTATTCCTTCTCTCTATGCATATCCTTTACATACTATTCTTGCTATGTTTTTTTATTATTGTACCTTCTTCATTCATTTTGTTTCTAAAAATCCACTTTGTTCCAATTACATTTTATCACTTGGTCTAGGAACCAATTCCCATGTGTCATTCTTGATTATCTGATCTATTTCTTCTTTCATTGTATTTTTCTAGTCAGAATCATTACAAGCATCTTCAACACTTAAAGGTTCAATTTGTGAAAGTACACATACCTCTTCATCCACTATTTGATTCTTTACTTTTGATCTGGTCAAAACACTACTGCTCTGATCTCAAATGATATCATTTTTAGAGTGGTATCTGGATGTAAATTTAGGAACCTTAGGTGTGATTTCTTCCTCTATAATCTATTGTTCTTCATTGCTTGAATCAAGGTCATTGCATGAGACATCAATGCAATCAAACATTTCTTCAATCATAGTATCTTTACTATTAGGTCTGGGTTCTTCTTCAATCAAAGGTGCAAAATCATAGTACCTTTCTTGGATCATAAACTTCTCATCAATCTGAACATGTGTGCTTTCAATTATCTTCTTTGATCTCAAGTTGAAACATCTGTAAGCTTTGATTTTTGTAGAGTAACCAAGAAAAATACCTCCATCACTTCTAGCATCAAACTTGCCAATACTGTCATCTCTCTTGATGTAGCACTTGCTGCCAAATATTCTGAAGTATTTTATTGTAGGTACATTACCAAACCATAGTTCATAGGGTGTCTTGTCCATGCCTGGTCTCAATTGAGTTCTATTGATGGTATACACTGTTATGTTCACTGCATCTCTCCAATAGGTGTGTGCCACTTTTCCTTCAATTATCATGGTGTGTGTTGTATCCAGTATAATCTTGTTCCTCCTTTTTGCAATTCCATTTTTCTGAGGTGTTCTAGGGGCACTCAATTGCCTTTTTATTCCGTTTTCTTCACAGTAGTTATAAAACTGGTCAGAGGTGAATTCCCCTCCTCTATCTGATCTTAAACATTTTAGTTTTAGTCCAGATTCATTATCTACCTTACCTTTGAATATTTTAACTTCTCAAAGGCTTCTAACTTTTATTTTAAGAATACAACCCACATCATCCTAGAAAAATCATCAACAAACAAAATAAAGTACCTTTCACCATAGTATGATCTTGTTTGAGTAGGACTGCATAAATCTGTATGCATTAAGTCCAACTTGTTTTCAGCTGAGGTCTGCTTTCTTCTGAATGAACTCCTTACATGTTTACCCATAATGCATTCCCTACATATTGTTTCAACTGGTCTTGCAATGCTTGGTAGGTCTCTAACTGCCTTGACATTACTGATCTTTACTATATTGTCAAAATTGATATGACATAATCTCTTGTGCCATAACCAACTGTCATCTACTTTTGCAACAAAGCAATTTACATCTGAATTGAGCTGAAAAACATTACCTTTTGTTTGAGATCTAGATGCAATCATGTCTCCATTCTTGTTGCTAATGATGCACTTGTTTTCTTTGAACTCCAAATGATATCCTTTATCAAGTAGTTGTCCAACACCTAGTAGATTGTGGTGCAAACCATCAACATATAGAACATCATATATTTTGTTCTTTCCATCCAAAGTGATGGATCCTTTTCCTATGATAGGTTTAGGAGTGTTATCTCCAAATCTAACCATACCACCTTTGTATTTGTCTAGATGAAAAAATCTGTCCTTATCACCTATCATGTGATGTGAGCATCCACTGTCAATGATCCAACAGTTTTGACATCTGCCTTGGAAATTAAGGCTAATTCATGATCTTCTTCTTTATCTATATTGTGTATATCTTCAAGAAATCTTTCCATGTATTTAAGGGCAATGAATCTAATGTCATCTTCTCCTGAATCTTCATTAGTTACACCTTCTTCAGCATGGTAACATTCCTTCCTATATTTAGGTTTGTAATAAGATCTGAACTTCTTGACTCTTGTGGGACACTTAGATGCAAAGTGACCAATCTTTTTACATGAAAAACACTTGAATGGAAGTTGTCCTTCATAGTTTCCTTTTCCTTTCTTTTCTCTCTTAGCAATCATGGCAATTATCTCTTCTAATTCTTTAACAGTTTCTTCATTCTCATTATGACTAGAGATGTGTGAGGATTTCTTACCGTGGATTGAAGCTTTGAAGGTTGTTTCATTCTTAGGTTCATTCTTCAATCTTGATATCTCAAATGTAGACATCTTGCTGATCAAAGTCTCTCTCTTGAAGTCTTGTGAGAATTGCATAGTTTCTTCTAGAATACTGATCTTGTTTTCATAGTCTGATTTCAAAGTAGTTAATAGCTTATCCATTATATCTTCTTCTGATATTTCACCACAATTGTTCCTGATTCTGGATACTACTTCATTTATCCTTTGATTGTAAGCTCTAATGTTTTCTTCTGGTAACATCTCAAGACTGTTGTATTTCTTCTTCCATGTCTTCCTGCGTGCATTCTTTGCTTGAACATCTCCTTCAAACATGTCTTCTAAATACTTCCATATGTTATAAGCTTTGTCAATTTTCTTGATTTTGGAGAATTCACTGTCAGATAAGGCACTGATTAGGGCTTCTTTGGCAATTGCATTATTGGTAAATGTTTCCTTCTATATTCTAGTAGCATCATCCTTTGCAAGGTCTTTCAGAGATGGAATTACAACTTCTTGTGTAGTAATTTCAAATATCTCAAATCCAATGCACTGTAGATGTGCTATCATTTTGTTCTTCCAATCTAGATAGTTCTCTCCATTGAACTTAGGGCTTTCTTTTCTAAAGTATGCCATCTGATCTACCTTAAGTTGTTAGGCTTTCTCTCCAAGGCACTTGGCTCTGATACCAATTGTTAGAATACTTCAAAGATAACTGAGAGGGGGGGGTGAATTAGTTATCTACAACTTTAAATCTTTATCTTATACTTATTAATCCAAATTGATACAAAGTAAATGCACATACAGATAACACTTTACACAACACATCAATTTGGTTACAGGGAAACC